>JAUBOD010000332.1:310713-321647 GCA_032353885.1 Nothura maculosa
TCTTAGAACATGAATGAGTATTTACCACACGCAAACCTTAAAGAAATCTATATTCGTTCACAGGCCCATTGAAAGACCCAGGATAAAAGGACAGGCACTGCAAGATGACTCCAGGGCAATGAAAAATAAGGAACATCCCACACTGAGGACACACCAATGGGTCTCTGAAGTCAAAAAGTGACCTAGGTACATGTTAAGACTATGCTGCAATTTTTTATTGAGCTCTCACAGCACAAACAGCCACAAGAAGGCTACCAAGCCCCCAACCTGCCAGCTCCGATCATTTGATGCAAAGGTTCCTTCCTACCATCCCAGACAAATTGCTTCAAACCCTTTAACAGCCACAAACGCAGGGAACACTTTTGGGGATTTCATGACCTAAGAAACGAGAGGAATGTAAAAATACACAATATTCAGAAACACTCCATGGCAGTATCAGTGGGGGACAGTAGTTACTGCATTAAGACAGATTCACGCACCCACAAAACCCATCACATGAAGGTAATTCAGAGCCTCCCAAATCAGCTGCCAATATGATATAGGTGCCAAAGAAATTGCCTCTTTCTGCTGCCACAGAACAATAAATTGGCTCCCTTGAACACCGTGGTTAAAGAATCCGAGTTCCTGACCCTGAATGTTTTACTAGCAGTGTGCTGTGCTGCAGGGAACAATCAGGATGACATTTGCCGAAACGTGGCGGATTTATGGTATAATAGGTTGCACACATGTGCCAAAAGAAGACAGACAAGAAAACCCTCTTAAACCCAAGCAAATCAAGATGAATTAGCTATTAAAAGAGCTGAGGGAGGCACCGCGATGCAGGTGGCACAGGGCACCGTCCCGCTTTCCATGGGCGCTGCCCACAGCTGCGTGGGACTCAGGCTGTGCCTGGGACAACACAAGCGGCTGCTCCCTGCTCGGCCCCTGCCCTCTGCACCTCTATGAACAAACGTACCGGGTCCTTGCACAGGAAGGACCACGAAGCACGCAGCAAAATCCAGTATCGTGTGGCTTTGGTCACGGATGTGAGTGCAACGCTGGGATTCTCCCCACAAGCTGGCGTGGGGCTGAGGCCCTGCCACACACAAACACCTCTCCTGCCCTCATCTCCTCTGCTGTCTCCCCATCTCCCCAGCCCACCTGCCTTTGGTTTATTGTCGCTAACTGCAGTGCCAGAGGCTCAGAAAGCAACAACTTGCCGGATGCTCCATGCCTTAAGCGCCCACTGCTCTGCTGCACGGCTAGTCCATTCCGCAGCTCGAGAATTACAGAGCAAAGACCCTCCTAAAAACACACTCAGAGAGAAATCACAGACTTTTTTTTTTCCCCTACAGCCTCAGGAATGCAACTGAGCAGTTAATTCCCTGCAATCTGCTCGCTTTCCCTCCTAATCCGTGGTTTAGCCGAGGCTCTCCTTGCAGGAGATGGTATCAGCGTGTGGTGCACGGCCGCATAACGTGGCGAGAGCCGCCGCTCCCGAGCACCCTGTGTCGGGATGCAGCAGGAGGCCCGGGAGCCGGCACGTCCTTCCCGGCAGGGGAACCGCTCCGCTCCGTGCGGGTTCGCCCTCCAGCGCCGCTCCGAAGGGCTCCATGCGGAGGCAGCGCTTCCCTCCACGCATGTTCCCTCCACCATAGAGCTGCAGGGCCACATCGCCGCATTGGCCAGGGGCCACGCTGCCCATCAAGCCTCAGATCCGAGTCTCATGCCCCTCAACAGGGATCTTCCGCTGGAAAAGGTCTCTTGCCACAACACAGCGACCTCCCTGTCGAGCTCATGGGCCTCGTCTTGTGCAGCTGCGCGGGGCCTTCCAGCGAGCCGCAGCGCCCCTGCAGCTGGGCCTAGTGCACTGAGAGAGCACCGAGAGAAGAACCTTGGAGCTCCTTACATTGCTCCTTTACTGCACAGCCCCGCGAACCTCGGTACCCTCCTGCCATCGAGCACATGCTCCTACCATATGTCATCAAGCTGCCATATCGGGGAAAATCTGCGTTAGTCACAGAGAAAATAACTTACACAAGAACACTTATAGAGCAGACGTAGTCTTTGGAGAGGATAGGACGACCAGCAGCGGATGCAGGACTGCTTGGGTACCAAAGGTGAGCAAGAGAAGGTGGCTGCAATTCAAGTCTTCAGAAGCCTCCTTTAACACTTAACTCTTAAACCATTTACAGCATTTTTGAGCTACTTGTCAGAGACTCAACATCTTCTACCTCTTAAGAGGGGAGAAAGGGCCTGATTCACTTCTGTCGGTACCACAGCAGCATCCTGAGCAAACTAGGGCTTGATCCACACAGGAAAACGTCTGCTTCACAAAAGTCAACCACATGAACACTCTTATCCCAGCTAAGATATTTGCACAGGCAAACTTAGCACGGAAAACCTTTATATTCTCCCCAAGTCGGTTTCTGCAAAGCCTATCCTGGGTAGATAGACGTGAAAGTGTCGGCTAAACCATATCAGACTATGAACATCATCCTGACGAGCTGCCAAAGGATAAATATTGAAGCACCTTGTCATTTCTTCCAATTTTACAAGAAAAGCAGCCTCTCAACCCAAAAAGCAACTGTGATTTCCATATTACTCAACAGGGCCATGGAGCAGCGTGGAAGGGTAACAACAATACAAGGGAGCGCTGCACTGCACTGATGATGTTTTTACTCTCTCGGAATTGACAGACACATTAATTGGAGACAGCTGCAAGGAAAAATATCCTAACGACATGATTCATTAGTTTTCATAGATAATTACATCTGCTCATGGCCTCACAGTGAATCATTCATTTAGGGAATTTTGGGGGTATTAAATTTAAATGCAGTAATCAGATTTGTTAATCTGGGGGACCAGGCAAACCAAACAGAATTTTATTCAAAGGACTGTTTATCCTTTCCACTTGACACTAATTCGGCAGCGGGGAAGCCAGCAGTGAAACGTACGCCGGGCAGGTTGCGTGCGATCGGGGCGACCGCCTGCATCTCCCCGCGCTCCTAACGACACGGCACCATTTCTTCAAGCTGCACATTTTGTCCCAGGATGCATCTTCACGGACTAGTCAACCTGATAGCATTTTTGTTTGCTTCTAATACAATTAGAAGGTTAAATGGATTACCTTAAACTGCTCTTTAGTCATTTCAGAGACTCGGAGTACGGCTGCTTTTTCATTGCTGCAGTACTCGAAGTTTCAAACATTTGTTTTAAAAATGATGTAACTGGTTTGGCTGCTTTGAAATGGCAGCACATCCTCCCACAGAGGAACCCGGGCCTAGAAAAAAAACAAGAACAACAGCAAAGAAAACTCAGCCCCCTCCCATCAAGTCACCTGAATTCTTCCATACAACAAACTCCTCTTTATAAACAGATAATTTTTGCCAATATCTTCTCCCGGAATCTATTCCAGAAATTTTTGGCTCTCAGATTTAAAAAACTAAACACACACATACACGTGTGTGTGTGTGTGTGTGTGTGTGTGTATATATATATATATATATATATATATATACACACACACATATGTTTTTATATATGCATATATATAAAAGTGGGCTTTGCACGGAGGCCACGCTGTGCGCAGGGAGCGTCGCCGTGTCCATCACTCAGCGCCGGCACCAGCGCTTCCCAGCTGCAAAGAAAGCCCTGGCACCAAACTTGTAACCTCCTCCCCTTGAGGATAAACGTAACTTAATGTGCTACCCGCAAGGAAGTGCAAAGAATAGGGAGGCCGACACCTGCACGTTGTATCAGAGAATCCCACAGCCATTTCACAAACTTGATGGCATGAAGCTTTTGGAGAAGAGCAGGTAGGCAAAGACACAAAACTAGTTTTCCACTTTTCTTTCTTTTTCTGCTTTGTTGGGGATCACAAGGAAGGGGCAGCGCCGTGGCCATGGGGACACCACAGCGGGGGCTGGGATGAAAAGCACCGGCTCAGGCGCTCCCACTAAACCACAACTATGCGGCTTTTGAGGGCGTGCAGACGAGAGCAACTTTGACACCACAGCTTGGACTGCTCCTAATCCACGTGGTAACACTGAGAACCAGAAAATAACGTGCAACTTGATATCTCCTGCTTTTATCAAGCTGCACCTACGCAGTCATATTTTTCCTCGCTGAGGATTGCGGAGCAAGGGGTTGCTCCGTGGAACCTGGAACAAATTAGTATTTCCCTGAGAAGTATTTTGTTAAGGGAGAGAAGCAGCAGGAGTTTAAAAGGTAAGCCAGGAGCTTCTATTTTCCTTCGGCAGGGCTCTGACAAGACCCAGTATGTTCTGCTCAGGACCGAGGCCCTCAGGCTCCTCTCCAGGCAGGCACCTTTGGGGCCAAGCACCGCAGTTGATGCTGCCAGGCTCCACTTTTGCCATCCGCACGTGTTCAAGGGCCACGTGGTACCCGTGGCTGCGAGGAAGCCCCTTCCCAAGGGCGCCCATGGAAGCTCCCCGCTCCCCTCCGCCGCAGCCGGGGCAACGCCGCTTGTTTGTGTAACTGGAGAAGCGTCAGGCCCTTTCTCCCCGTGATTTAAGCCGCTCCAGCGATGGAAGCAAAACAAAAGAACAAAGATGCTAAAATATTAATCACCTTGCCCGGCATCCCCTGGGAGCAGCGGCAGGAATGCAGCGCTCCGTGGCCTGCTGGCCTCTCTTCCAGGTTACCGCCTGCTCAGTGTGCTGAGACTCCCTTTCCTGTGCACATGGGGAGGCCTTGGGAAGGAGTTCAGCTCCGTGGCTCTCCCTGGCTGGCCGGAGGTCGGACTTCGCCGGCAGAAGCCGGACAATCCCGAGGCTTCCGCTGTGCATGGTGCCGTGGGCCGCAGGGCCTTGAGGAGCATCCAGGCTCCGGGATGCTCCAGGCCTCCACCTTGCAACGAGCTCAGCACCATACACCAGCAGCCAATGCACAAGGCAGGGCTCTCTGCTGGGAAGGGTTTCCATTACTACGTGAGAAAACGGATGTAGATTGTGGGTTGCACTGGGTTATGAAGCCCCTGCACGTCCCTGGCTGCCAAAACACCAGGGAAGGAGCTTGTTTCCAATGGAGAAGGCAGACACCAACTTTCTTCTCATTTGCTGAGAATTGAGGTGTGAATGGACACCGCAACTCAACAAAGAAGCAAAGGAAATTTGTCTGCCTGTGCCTGCGGGGCCGCGCTCGCTCTGCGAGGCACAGCGGCCTCTTCGCAATGACAGTCTAAGTCCCGTCATTCCAGAGAAGAAGCTCTAATTGTAATTAAGAAAAAAAAATAAAACCTAAAGCATACAGACACCCTAAGCAGTGCAAAACAAGGGTCAAATACCTCAGCACTAGTATAGAGGACCAGTTTCCAAAAAGCCATTCCAAGGAAACACCCGATGCGCAGGGCATCCCCTCACCACAAGGCCCCGGTGTCCACGCCCAGGGGAGCCATGTTGAGCTGGGAGCCACACAGTGGGATAACGACAGCACGGAATATCGGCCCTTTCCTTGTCCAGCTCATGGCATTTAGCCTGGGAGAAAAACTCCCCAGGGAGAGCCTAGTACACGTGCCTTGCTAGGAGAAAAGCGCAAGCCGGAAAGAAGGGAAGGAAAAGCAGTCGGAGGAGTGCTGGAGACATGAGGCCTGGCCCAGCACGAGCGGGACCTGCCTGGGCAATTACTATAGGGAGAACATTATGGGGGAGGCAAAACAGTAATAAATAATAATAAATAAATAAACCAACCAACTCCCCAACACACATATTGGCCCTAAGCAGCATCGCAGCCGCACACGGGCTGGCAGCACCGCCAAATCCGTAGCCACCTGGTGACTCCGGGCTTGAAAAGCGTCTTTGAAAGAACGAGTACAAATTACTTCAGGGAATGTTAAAGGGGAAAAAAAAAAAAAAGGAGAGAGAAGTGGTGGCTTCTTTTCCAAAGGGATAAAGTACACCTTTTGATTTCTACGTTTCCTCTTTAAACGGTTTATTCTGTGCTTCTCTCCCACGTGGAATGGATGAAGAATTATCAGAGAGGGTAGTGGTTCAGGACAGTTTAAGTGTGCATGAAACGGCTGTTCACTCACTGAATACCGTGTGTTCTCTAGCGAGATTGCCACAAAACCATGACACTGCTCGTTCGTTCAATAAAATTTCATGAATTCCAGCTGGAGACTCCTTTTTTTCCTCCTCTAGGGCCAAAGGGATACGTATGGATATTTTTCATGTTTAGGATGTGGAGAAAGACACACAGGAACATTCAAGTGTATTAACTTGTTGGGTTTCTCTTCCATCATTCCTCCCCCCTTTCTTTTTTCTTTTCCAGAGGCAGAGGGAGTCTCCCAATCCCTAAAACACATTAAAGAGCAGACTGCCCCGCATTCACTCCTCTCCCGGACTCCCACTAACCGCACACAAGTTACTGCACGGTCACAGCAGCTCCACTTCTCCCTGCTCCTGCCGGCACCGGGAAACCCTTCCCGTGGGCATCCCCTCGGGAAGCAGCCCCGGTGCCACTGACCCACGCGGTTCCGTCAGCGAGAAGGGAAGCGACAGCCACTCATTCCCATCCTCATTCTCCAAGGGCTTCGGCACATGTCTAAATGGGGCAGTTTTGGGGGCCACTAGCAGCCCCGTGATCCCAAAGCGCCAGGAATCTCAGCAGGAAGCATCACCAGCAGCAGCAGTATCAGGACAGCTCTCAGGACCTCTCAGTTAATACTAAAACTACTAGCAAGAACTGGGGGAAGGCTCCCTCCCTTTGAGCAAAACACACTTCTTGCTAAAGCTGCTGGTGCCAGACACTTTGTGGAATGGTTTTATACCACAACTGAGGAAGGGCCCTTCTGCCACGTTGGTTTTGGGTGACGTCAGGACCTTCAGATGAATTCAGTCAGACGATCTCCACTGCTTTTAATGGCCGGTTGCTCTCCTTAATTCCCGTTAAGGCTGTTTTCCCCTCTTCAGACTTCTTTAAACATTGTCTGGGCAGACTTGTTTAAAACGCGGTCCTTATAAAGGCTCCTGGCAGCTCTGAAATGAAAGTGTTTCTCTTAATCTTCCTACAAACTTCACAGGATAAACTGTTCAGCTGTCACAATTTAAGAGCATGGAAAATGTTGATGACTTGGAGGAGAAGCCAGGCCACAAAACTGCAAGCCCTTCACCAATCTCCTCCATCTTCCCTTCAAAACAGGGCTGCCGACACGCTCTCTTGGACGCTCCAAGTGTCACCAAGTCCCAGAGAACAGCTGAGCATCTTTCTTCAAGCAAAACACTCTAAATATTTACTGACTAGTGGGTAGGATCCTCCTCACCAAGGAAATGCTGTTTGTGAGACCTGCTGGCGCTCACAGCAGGGCAGAAGGCCGTTCCTGGGAGCTGTGGCATGAAACTCCATTTCAGGTGTTACAGAGATGGTGGCTGCAGCTGACTCAGGTAAGGTCAGTCTTGCTCTTGCATTTTGCCTCTTTAGATACAAGAATTATTGGCCATTCTTCCAATTTGAAGGATGCATAAGATCAGAAACAAACACAACCACCTCTAAAAAACCCTGACCATGTTGGGCAACACTCCTCTGCACACACCCAACATGATCTAAAGCAGCCCGCGACCAAACTAGTCGAAAACAGCTCAAAGACAAGCACGTCTGGCATGGGGTCTATTTAAAAGGAGCTTTTCTTCCCGAAGTATTAATTTTTCTTTATTGCTATTAAAAAAAAAGCAAGCTGCTCTCTCAGCAGAGGCTGGAAGCCGAGGCTGGGCCGTGGCGTAAATCCTTCTGGAGGCGGCGGATTCACACAGCCCTTTTGGCCAAGGCCCATTCGAGCTGCTCAGCAAGCAGCGTGGAAGTTTTTCAAGCAAGAAAACCACGTTAGGAGGGTAATAGGAAAATGGGACAAACCTCTTAGCCACCGGCCTTGAAGGCTTTGTGCAAAGCACCATCAGCTGCACTGCCAGCGCTCCCCAGAGGGTCTGCTCTTTGTTATTAGCCCATTAGCTTTCTTTCAGCTCCACTTTCATCATCACGTTGCTGCCTCTGAGGTGCAGCGTTGTGCCCCTTAAAACTCTCCCTTGATGTGCCCTTCAGACAGGAGCACCAGAGACAGACCCGATGAGGAAACCTACGCTGCATTCCGGCCTTCATTTGTCAGTTATAGTGTTTGTGTTTCATTTCCCAGCATCAGAGAACATGCTCCTTCTCTCTGCAATTTGGGGCACAAATCCCATTACATTCTTCCCTAAACTCTTAAGAAGGTGAAGTGCAGAAATGGAGAGGAACATCCCAGCTGCGTCTCCGCAGCACCCACCTGGAAGTCTTTCTCACCAAGGACTGAGAGGCACTGGCATCGCTCCTCAACCCAGCAGAAACTGAGTCTGTTCCAGTCGCCCCGTGGTCTTAGAGCGGTGCCATCCATGAGGGTCAATCCGCAGCCTTATGAAGAGTGAGCGCCTGATCCCGGGCCGGCTTAAACCGCAAAGCTGTGAGGGGCCGGGCACTCAAAGTCTCCTCGCTGCAGCTCCAGAACGACAAGGATGCACTTAGGACTTGTGCCCTTAACTGCTATTGTGGTGGCTAAAGAGCCACACCGAAAACAGCATTAAAAAAAAAATCCCCAAAACAGAGTAGGAAAGAGAAATTTAATTGCAATTCATTCAAGTGAAGAGAGACCCTGCAATTGCTTTGCTTGCTCTAAAGGGAAGCAATGCAGAGCTCGGCATGGAAATTTAGCTATCAGCTTGCTGATAGTGCCTGGCTCTGGATAGCACAACATAACTGGGAAGGCAGTTTTGGCATCTGGAGAAGAGGAGGGAGGCTTAGGGGTTCTGCCCATCTCCACAAGGCCAAGGCACTTGATGGGAATGCAGGTCACTACAGTCGTTTCTGGTCCACGCAAAACCCCAAAGTGAAGACTTTTTTCAGAGGTTTTGCACCTTCCTTATGCCCAGCATCACTGAATACTAAACCTTCCTTCCTTAGGACACAAACGAAGCTGGATGAAGACACAGCACTTTGTTACAACGGAAGCAGCACGTGGACTGTGTGTATAAACCTTCAGACCTCACCTCGAAGAGCCGTGTGGTTTCCAGCTGTGAGAGCAACTTCTACACTCAAAACACACCACCCTCAGCAGCCATAAAAAAGCCTCTTACAGTTCCTGTTGCAATAAAACATCCACTGGAGTTACTAGGAAAAAGCGAAATCACAAAAATTAAGGGTAAGGCTTGGTAACCTGAAGTTCAACAGAGCGACGAAGCAGCAACCTGAGAGGAGGCAGAACTTCAGTAACATGAAGTTCTCCCGGAGCGAGGAGGCAGCACGGAGCCGGGCAAGCAGCCCGGGCGGCCAATGCCGACGCCGGCCGCGCTTGGAGGCGTCGGGACAGCAACGCGGAGCCCAGCCCTGCTCCCAGGAGCACATCGGGCAGCAGCCGGGACCCGGCACGAGGCTACAAGTCTTCTCCATCTCCATGCAGCCTGGTGGTGTGGGGCAGCTTAGTCCCAGCAATAATTTCCATTGAAATTATTTATTCATAGTGGGAGCCATTGCATAAAAAGCAGCGTGTGCCGTGAGCTCGGCCAGAAGGAAGCTTTCCTCCCAGTTCATCTGACTTTCTATTTGTGTGAAATGCCACGTTTCGGAAGTTCCTTTATAGAGTTCCACTCACACTGCTAATTTGCCTTGGCAAAACCCCACGTTATCTACAAACACGGGTTGAAAATCAAATTGGGGTAAAATGATGCCCACGCCCTGCCACGTAGCAGCCGGACAACACAGGAACACGGACAACGCTGATATTCCAGAAGCCCAGCAGGTAACAGAGCTGCCTCCCACCACCACAGAGAGCTGCAAGGCGCCCGGCGGGGATGCCAGAGCCATGGGCCACTGGTCACGCTGCACCCACGCAGGGCCCGCTTGCCCACACAGGGATACGCCGTGCCCACACAGGGATACACTGTGCCCATGTGCAGGGACACGTGGTGCCCACAAGCAGGGACACGCTGTGCCCACACAGGACACGCTGTGCCCACGCAGGACACACTGTGCCCACATGCAGGAACACACTGTGCCCATGTGCAGGAACACACTGTGCCCACACGTCGGGACATGCTGTGCCCACACGCAGGGACACACTGTACCCACGTGCAGGGACAGGTTGTGCCCATGCACAGGAACACGCTCTGCCCACGCTCAGCGACACGCTGTGCCCATGTGCAGGAACACGCCGTGCCCACGAAGGAACATGCTGTGCCCACACGCAGGGACACGCAGTGCCCATACAGGGACACGTGGTGCCCACGCAGGAACACGCTGTGCCCATGCAGGGACACGCGGTGCCCATGTCTGGGACACGCGGTGCCCACGTGCAGGGACACACTCTGCCCACGCAGCCACCTCTGCTACCAGGACGCCACAGCACCGGAGAAGGGAGGTCAGTGACAACCACGCAATGGCCATGGCTGTCCTGGCCCTGAGACACCGGGAGAAGGGGAGGTTGCACTCAGCTCCAGCTCCAACTGGCTCCGTGCGACACTACCCACAGAAAACCCAAGTGGATGATTCAGTGTCTCTCCAGCACACTGTCCACGAGGAGATCACAGAGATCAGGTTCAAGCAAGTCTGGGGGAGCATTTCATCACCTGAGGAACATCTCGGGTACTTGCCAGCAGTGCACATGTATGCTGCAGCATGGAGATGCTAGACTGGGACAATAGAAAAGCAATAGAATTTCAAGAATGTTGAAGAATTTCAACACAGTAAGATTCAAATAGAATTCCCATTTTTCCTCCAGAAATAATCCCTTTTTCCTATGATTATCCAACACAAAGAAAATTAAGCCTAGGACAAAAACAAAGCAAGAAGGGGAAAAAATGGAGGAGGAACTTCTTTCCTGTGATGGTGACAGAACCCTGGAACAGGCTGCCCAGGGAGGTTGTGGAGTCTCCTTCTCTGGAGGTCTCCAAACCCGCCTGGATGCCGTCCTGTGC
>JAUBOD010000332.1:362853-376357 GCA_032353885.1 Nothura maculosa
TGTCCCGACACGGCCGCGGCGCTTCCCGGCTCCGTGTGTCCCGACACGGCCGCGGCGCTTCCCGGCTCCGTGTGTCCTAGCACAGCCACGCTGCTTCCCGGCTCCGTGTGTCCCGACACGACCTCGGTGCTTCCCGGCTCCATGTGCCCTGGTGCGGCCATGGCGCTTCCCATCTCCATGTGCTTCCCGGCTCCGTGCACCTCCTGGGTGGCTCCGGGAGCAGCGCGTCTCCTGCCGCCCTTCCCTTGCAGGTCACATCCTCTCCGGCCTCATTTGCCACCCGGACCAGGAGCATATTCTCTATCCCCTGGGATGCACCGTGGTTATCCAAGGCATGGCCAGCGGCAAGCAGACTTTCCTGCACGGCCACACCAACAACGTGTCCTGCGTGGTGGTGTCCAAGAGCGGAATGCTGGTGGCCTCCGGACAGGTCACCTTCATGGGCTTCAAGGTGCGTTGCTCATTGTCTCTAGCCGCAGAATTGCTCGTGGACATTGGAGTTGCCCTGACGGCGGTGGGAAAACCTTTTGCTGAAGGAATAAATCTGCTGGAAATCCGATGCCTGCAATGAGAGGGCGCTGCCGGGAGAGGGAGGCTGTGGCCGCTGTTGCTCCATGTGCCTTTGTATTTCTACCTAGTGCAGCTTTATCCTTCCCTGTGGGATCAGATAACCAGGTTAAGGCATTCCTTAGTTCCAGCTCGCCTGTTGTGAGCAGGTGGCATCCTAAATCACATTTGCCATCATTTAATAAATGCCATGGTGCTTAAAGTGGGACCTGACTTCCAGAGCTGCCTAGGATTTCCAGGGGTCCTTGACACGTAGCAGCAGTTTTAGACCTTGGAAGTTCCCCGGGGTTTACTTGTTGTCTGCTGGAACAGCTTCGAGCTCTCTTGCTTTGGGCCTCAGGCAGACATCATTCTGTGGGATTTTAAGAAGGAGGAGCTCCTCGCTCGGCTGTCACTCCATAAGGGCAGGATTGAAGGATTGGCCTTTTCGCCAAACGACCTTTACCTCGTGTCGCTGGGAGGCCAGGACGACGGCAGGTAACACCTAAGAATACTGCCCTTCTCCCCCTCCTGGCAGTCTGGTTCTTTCCCCGCTCCTGGTGTCCTGGATATAATCCCGTTTCCTGTTCTTCCCAGCAGGAAGCTGCCGTGGTACCGTGGGGAGGGTGGCCCCAGAGCAGGAGCGAGGGGCTGAGGGGAAGCAGGGGGGAGCAGCTGGTTCCTGAGCTGGCACCGCCACCCACGTGGGACACCCGCTCTGGGCTCCTACTTGGCTAATGTCACTGTCCCAAAACAGCAGAAATTCCCCCAGAAGTTTACTTTGACAAGCAAGTAAGGCTGGAAGAAAAAGGCATTTTAAATTAGTGTCTACCCCTGGCCTCAGATACGGCTGCAGTCTTGCTCAACAGAACCCTAAAGATAAGTACATGTGCCCACTTTAGGAATGGGGTGAAAAGTGCAATTCCCAGTATTTGTGGTAGGAGTTTTCTTAGATAAAATATCCCCAAAGTTACTTTTACTGCATATTCTTCTAACAGCAGGCTGCAGGCAAATAGGCTTGTTTGTATTTCTGTGACAAGCTTTTAAAATGATGTTAAAAAACTGGCAGTTCCTTAAACCCCCTCCTTCTCCTGCAGCGTGGTTGTGTGGAGCATTCCCAAGAAAGAGGCCGTGTGCGGCAGCCCTGCATCAGCCCGGAGCGCCGGGAACGCCACGGTGCTGGTGGCCTCCAGATGCAGAGATGAGATGTTTGTTACTGCTGGAAAGTAAGGGGGTGTTTACGTGACCAGAGCTCTTAGGGGGAAGAAAACCCGTAGAGCGATTCCCTTCCAAAGGCTCTTTACTTAGGTACGCCACAAGTTAGGCAAGGCAATGCTCGAGTGTTTTCCTTTTGCTCTGAACAGACCCATGAATATCCATTAACTTGTCCCTTTAAGGCATTTCTGCTTGTTCTTCCCATAAGATGTTTTCAAAGCGGCGCATGGAGCAGCGTGCGTCACTTGCCTGCCCCATGGCAGGAGCTGGTGCTGTGCTCCCTGTGCAGAGCTTCAAATATTTAGTTCCCAGGGTTACAGAGGAAGAGCAGGGCTTGAACAATAGCTTAATAATGTAGAAATGATGATATCTGGCAGGGTGGTGGATGGGCCCGTGTCCTCCCCAGGTGCTACGTACAGCTGGTTACTGCCTTGGGACCAAAACTGATAGAAAGAACAAGGTTTTTGCATGGATTTGGGACAGTCCTTGTCTATTTAGCCTGACGTGCCGAGGACCTACAGCCCCTTTGAGTGGAGGAGCGACTTCAGATAGTCTTGGCAGCAGTTGCCAAGCGCTGGTCTTTGCAGTTTTAATTCTCTGTAAAATGTAAGGGAGGTTGTGTGCAAAGTTAGTATATTGATTCCTGGGCTGTCAATTAAGCTCTGCTAGAAAATACTTGCAAGTGTCATGTAGAGCTCATTTCCTAGTCTAACGAGGAAGATCCCCCACAGTGCACGTCTCTCTGGGAAGCCAAGTGTCAAGGTTGTTACATACTCCTCTGTAGTCCGCATGATATTTCTGCTAATCTAATCTTTTAGATTTTTGATTTATCCGGTAAAAGTTACCATAAAAACAGCAGAAAAGACAGAGTTACTGTTTCCCTCTCTGATACAGTTGTTTTTCCCTTTTTCCTCCAATCTGCCTCCTTCCTGTCATATGCTATATTGTTCTTTTTCGTCTTCATTAAAATTTCAGAATAACATGACCTAGTGAAAGCTTTTCTAATTCTTGTGACAGTAAAAGAACTTGGATTTTTCTACATGTGTAGATTTGATTGCAGTATGTTCTGTCTTACAGCGGGACCATTCGAGTATGGGAACTGGATCTTAAAAACAGGAAAATCCGACCAACGGAATGCCAAACAGGGCAGCTGAAAAGAGTGATCACATGTGTTAAGGTAACTTTCAGGAAATTATGTGGCTAAAATAAGGGACGCTCAAGAGACTACAGAAAGACCATGAGCCATTACAGTAGTGTAGAAATACCAAATATATACTTAAGCGATGACAGTGAAGCTATGGAATCTTGTCCCATGGCAGACAGTCCCCCATAACTGCTTCCCCCTGAGAAAAGAGCAGTTTGAACACTTCTGAAGAGATGCAGCTTGGATTTTAGCCTGAGAGGTTCTAAAATCCAATGAATGCAACTTTTACTCCAAAATATTACCTGGATTTAATTAGAAAAATGCCTTACATTGTTTAGAGTGGTGGATTTTGTGTGTTTGTTGAGATGAAAAGCATTGCCTATCCTACCCTCAAGTGAAATCACAGCAATAGGCTCCAAGGAAGGTATTTGCACAGCAGAACACCGTGCTTGGAACAAGCTGCACTGTGACCTCCTTATCTGCACTTTCCTATAGATGGCAGATGATGACAGTTATTTTTATGTTGGTACATCCAGTGGAGATATCCTGAAACTGAACCCAAGCAACAAGCTGATGAGTGACTATGGGCCTCAAAAGGACAAGTTTAGCATGGTGAGTGCCAGCTCTGACTTGATTTTTCCCTTGCTTTTCATCTGTGTCACTGAGTGATTCTGGGACAACATCTGGGAGAATCATTACAAATTTGATTCAAAAACTAACCCTTGCTCTGTTCTGTAATTCTCTGGGAATGTCTTAATTTTGATCCCAAATTTTCAGATTGTTAATTTGGCTCTGTTCATTTTCGTCTGGGTAAGAATTTTGGTTTCATCTGAATCTCCTATGCACCCCTGGAAATCTTCTCTTATATTAAATTTGAGAAGAGCAATAAAAAGCTGGGAAACAGTCATAAAAATAGAGTAACTCCTGATAATTTTGTCTGTGCACAAGAACTGTCTCAAGAGCCTCTTATTTTGCAGTTTTCTTTCCCCTGGGTGGATCAGACCTCCATGCTTCATGCACTGGTGCTGTCTCTCAGCGTTGCTGTTGCCCTTTTCTTCATCGAACTTCAAAAGTAAGATGCCAAGATTAAAGGTAGCAGCTGCTGAATAGCCTGAGTATTGGACAGTCAATATTTCACAGAGATATGAAATTTGGCAATGAAATTTGACAGAGATATGAAATTTGGCCTTCCTAACAGGGATGTGGCTGCTTATTTACTCAAAGTTTGCCGCATTTGACAAACTAAAATTGCAGTTTGTGCGTGCTCAGTGTGACCCACTGAAGTGAGAATTAGCATGATGTAGGGAGCAAAAAAGGAGCAAATACTGCAAGTTGTTGAGAAAATAAGAGTGGGACCATGCTAAGGATGAGGACAACAAGAACCACACTAGAGCTGAGCTGAAGGGATGAAAGGTCGGGGAAGCAGAAGAGGCTGCACCCTGTTTATGTGGATTCTGCAATGAAACCAAAGATGCCTGAGACCATAATTTCATGGTACATTATTGCTGCAGTTTATTGTCGCCTCAGCTGAGCCAACTGAATTGCCTGTCGGGTTACAGTGGATCAAGAATGGATTCGACTGAAAGATAACCCTGAGAACAGCTTTTTCCCCGCAGATCATTTCACTGATCTTAGAGCGGGGCCTCATAAACTGTTGTCGGCACAACAGAGAGAGGCAACACCCCTCTTTGCATGAGCAAAACGGCGAACGTTTACAAATAAAGTGTGTCTCATCTTTGTTGGGGGGATCCAAGAGCCTGACCATACAGTCTGGTTTCAGTTACGCCCCTTCATTTCAGAGAAGGGAATCTGTGGTGGAGCAAAATGGCCCAGGTGTGTCGATGACTTCTGCAAAATCTGTGCAGTGCTGTAAGATGCCATTCCTTTTCCTGTGGGTTCTTTCTTTTTAGTCGAGTTCTTGGGTTCTGGCTTTGCTCTGAGCAGGGCAGCTGGACTAGCTGCTCTCCAGAGATGCCTCCAAGCTCGGTGATTCTCTGCTTCTCGGATATCACTTCCCTCAGAAGACTCCTGTCACTGGTGCCCATTAACAAGCAGGTGCCCAATCTTTCATTTAAGCGATAGGATAATATGTGCCCCAGGCTGGCCTCATGGAGCACGCCATCAAAAATAAGAGTGAATACTTTCAAGTATTGCTTGCCAGGGATTCCTGTGGCAGCTGGTGTGTTCTAGAGCACCCAGACCTCAAAGCATAGATTGCTTAGCACTAATTTCTGACATGCTTTTTGAGACGTTGGGTCCCCACTGCATTGGGACCCAACCTGTGATACTAATGTAGCTTTCTAATGTATTCATACATGCCCCCTGCTGACCTGACTCACAGGTTTCAATGCTCCCTCGTGAAAATCCATCCCCAGAGTGTCAGGGTCGGCACTTGAGACATGAGGAGCACACTAGAGACTCCTTGAAAAAGTTTTTTAAATGAGAAGCATTCCCATCATGAGAATTTGGGCAGAGGTGGCTTCTCACATTCAGGTCTGCTGGATAACATGATGGTTTCCTGGCCAAGAGATGATCTTTTCTTTTGCTTTGTCATCCATTATGGATTATTTGTGTCCTCTCAGCACAGCCTGTTTTGTTTTACTCCTCCCAATTGATCTCTCAAGTATCTGTAGCTTTTTAACTGAGGAGGCAGAGGTCTTACTTAAAAAAATAGCGTAGATCATAATTAAAGACTTCATTAAAATACATATACAAGTATTATATATTAAATATATGTAGAAAACATACCCAGTGGGGACATCACAAGGCTGCACAAGATTCCTTCATTCTATTGCTATGTAACTTTGGAGTGCTTGGCTTCATAACCTTAATAAAGTTCCTTTAACGTAGCTCTTTGGGCTGTACCTGGGACTCACCGCTCTGAGCACAGGGATCCCCAGACAGGAGGAGCTTCTGAATAAGATAATTTTGGTCTTTTGTTGCCAAGGATTCTGCATGCAGGAAGCTGTGATGACAAACAGGCAGCACTGGCTAGTACCTTTTCTTTTGATTTCTCTTTATTTGTTGCTATAAAAGACTTGTGCAGTTTCTCAGCTTATACCCAGTGGAGAGGGTGATACCTAAGAAATTCAAATGCTTGTCTGAAAAAATAAGGCTGAATATATTTTGTTGGTCTATTAGAAACACTGCAAATCGTGAGGAAACCAGGGAAGAATTGCAAGTACTGAATATACTGTTGGAAATGCCATGGGGAAGCTGCTGTAGAGAGAGGTCTTGTTATTTGAGAGAAAACACAAGAGTGCCAGGAACAGTAAGAAAAACTCAGCAGCAACTCCCCTCAAAAGCTAATTTGGACTTATTTTGCCAAACCTCATGAATTTTGCTTGTACTAACACATGTGCGTAAAACCCACATATTTTCCCATCCAAAACATAATGCTTCTTGCATTACATATGTGTGCCCCTATCATGAGTATAACTGGGATGTGAAAAGCCATCTTTAAAGAACTCACAAAAGAGTTATTTAAATGTTTCACTTATTTGAATTTATCGCAATTGATCTACTTCAGAAGGTAAGAGGAGTTATTCCACTCATTCATCCCGCTTGCTCTGTAGGAATACGAGTGATTTATTTCTGTGTGCACACCCAGTGACAAGAAGGTTTTTCCTCTGCAAATCGTAAGAAGTAAGGCTGAATACACGGCGTGCAGCAGAGCTGTGGGGAGCCCCGTATCCCGTGTCTCTGCGGCCTCTTGCACTGAGGCCTCGGTGACTGTCACCTGCCCTTTAAAGCCACCACGTTCTGTGTCTCGTTGGAGCTGGGCCTGTCTGAGGCCGCTCAGGTTGCGGAGCTGCGGTGCCTCTGGCCTAAGGGAAAGTGCTGGGCGCCTTGGGAATGGTTCCGAGATGGCGGCTGGCGCGGTGATCAGAGGGTCAAGATGGCGGCTGGCGCGGTGATCAGAGAGTCCTTAACAGGGTGCTGTGTGATCTGGGCTTGGAGGGGAGCTGAGCATGTCGGGGCACAAGGCAGACTCTCAACAGCAGATCGCAATCTTGCCCGTATGCACTTATAAGATGGTATCGGAGAAACACGATTTGTGGCAGAAACCGCTGGAACATCGCTAGCTTCACCTGATACTACTTCTGATAATGATGAGCTGAGGAGAGACGGATCTGTCCCTACACAGGGGGCTGACAAGATGCCAGGGAGACGTGAAGGCCCGAAGAGGATATAATGGTTGACCCCAGTCTTGTGCCTGAGACCATGGCTGGTAGATTTGTCCAACCTCGATGTCCTTTTGACAACCTAAACATCTACTCAAGATATGCTGATCATTCTGGGGGCGTGCTGGACAGGAGTGGGGCATTTTTTATGCCTCTGTCTGTACTCAGGATCATGTGTGGAAATAACAAGCAGCCCCTGCATACTCCTACCTTACTCTGTAACTCTTTCATCTCCTCCGGTTCTTCCTTCCTCACCTCTTACTGTGATTCCCCTGGCCCACCTGCTGCAAACCTGCAGACACAAAGAATACTCTGCCAACAAAGTGCCAGCAAGTCCTCAGCAGGCACAAGAAGCATCTGAGAGATGGGATAGGTACTGTGCTTTGTCAGATAGCAAGTAGAGCATTTATCAGTGCAAGGGGATAGGCAGCTTGGTTTCTACAAAATTTAGTGCTAACTATTTTTCTTGGTTTTGTGTGTTTGTTTGTTAGTTTTCCTGCAGAACTGTAATTATTTCACTGCACATCTTTTGTATCACCCTTGGAAATGCAGTATGTCCCTGAGTGGCACTGGGTACCCACAAGTCTTTCGGCTGGAGCAGTCTGAAGCCAAGCTGCCCTATCGCTTGGTGCAGGGAGAGCGGAGCCCTTCCTGGCGGGACACACCAAGTCTGAGACTGTCCTGCCTTTCCTAGCCCTGCCTTTCACCTGTCCTGTCCTCCAAGGTTGGCTGCACATCTCTTGGTGTCACTATCCCTGTCTCTCCTGCCAAGAATCCCTTTTCTCTTCATCCCTTCACTGCAGTCTTATCCAAAAAGATGTACGTTTGCTTACTAACATTACCCGAATCCCAGGAAACCCTTTTCAGCCAGGACCACCAAGGAAGGTGAGCAGGCGCTCACCCTGAAACTCTAGAATCCACGATGACCCCGTGACAAGCAGATCTGTAAAGAAAGCATTGAGATGCAGAGATGAAGTTTGTTGAAAGGTTTTTGATAAGCTTTAAAGGAGCTTTGTTTAGAGATACATGAAAAGGTTTGTGTGTTACGTGGGCATCATCTGAAGAGGTTGTTAATTTGCCTGTTTTGGAGAGGAGCAGTAGGAGTAAACAGAGTAGTGTGCTCATATTACAAAACAATTTGTTTTCAAGCTAAATCGAATTACACTTAAGTGAATTTCTACAAACACTAGAATAAGGAGTAAAATGACTTTTTATTCCTATCATTGGCCTGAGGAGCTATAGGGCAACTATTCCAATGCAAACCAGGATGTATGCGAGCAAATGCAATTTCAGTAAGCGCTGAAGTGTTTGCGTTGTGAGAAATATTTAACCCAAGTGCAGTGGAAGAGCTAGTAGGACATTAAAGAGCTGTGTAAGAGATCAGAGTGAGACCCAGCAAATTTCCCCGCGGGGCAGGGAATGGGCAGGCTGCCTTGGCTCCACTGGTTTTATTTATAGTAATCATACTTCGTACTTCAAAGCCGTGGTTTCTTTTGGGGAGCAGCAATTAATGAATGATGATATTTTTAACCCTCTGCCTTCGATTCTGTTCCAGCTACAACAGGCCTGACAGCATATAGAGTATTCACTGCAGCATTAACATCAGCTGCTCCACTGGGCAAGTTCACTCATTATACGTCAAGCTCCCTGTTCACTCCGGGTGCTTCGAACTCCAGTGTTTTTGAGAACTTGGCAGCATGAGCAAGAGAACACTCTGAGGCTCATTTATTACTGTTAATGGTTTTTACTTGCCTCTCAAAGTAGGAAAATTAAAGAGAATACATTGAAAAAAGAGAAAACCACGTGGAAAGCACTGTAGAAATTGTAATTTATTTGCAAGTAGCAGTGAGCTGTAATCATGTAGTCATGGGTTTGATTTGTAGCTGCCATAACACTGCTACACCTGAAGGGCATTTGGGATGAAAGTCTTCTGCAGACACACACACACAAAAAAAACCCTAAAAAACTGCAGATTGGAGGAAAGTTAAAGAGCTTGTGATAAAATGGGACTCAGAAAATGCCATCAACGTCTCCCAGAAAATTTTGGAGAACAAAATGCTACCACCTATATCAGAAATCACAAGTCAAGCACGTGACAGTAATTTTTTCCTAAATGATAAATGTGGAACCCTTCTAATATGTGTTTTGGCCATCATTCTTCAAGAAATTTAGAAAAAAGTGCTTTTCAATAATGTTCTGCTCTCTTGATGAGAGGAGAAGGTGTCTCTTTGGATCTCCCTTCTATCTAGTGCTGGAATTTAGCTTTAAATCCAAGTTTAGATTGAATTTGGATTAATTTTTGTCCTCTCCTTCATTTTTCCCCCCCATTTCACTCATTTGTATGCTGCCTCAAGAGGGTTTTCTTCTGGGTAAAAATACTGAGATTTGGCCCCACAGTGATAGTTTCACCCCTCTTTTAACCTATGCTGGTGTCTCTCAGAGATTTTCAAGCATTAATCTGCTATCTTATATAGGAGGGCAATGTTATTTTGCAGGCAGCAAAATGAGAGCAGAGAGATACTGATTTGTTTAATGTATACAGGCTAAGAACTGCTTTGGTTTTTAGCTGTAGTCTGGTGCCTTCTCTGCCAAACAGCACTATTCCTTTTTCTGATGGCCAGGCTCCTCTTAACCTACTAATTTTAGTAAATAGCTGAAACCCGTGCTGATGGGCTGCCTGATTTCTAAAGGTTTTATGTGGCAGATATTTGTTATTCCTAAGACCAGGAAGATGGGACTGGATTTCAAGCACTAGAAGAGGTCTGAGACATAGAGAATTTGTTTTGAAAGCAGCTATGGGAAAGGATGTTATGGCTGAATTTCATTCTTTGTTGTTTTAATGTCTGATGGATGAAGAATTTGGGAAAGGAAAAGTAGAGGCACTAATACAAAAATGTATGTATTTTTTGCCAGAATAAGGTGAGGATCAGATGCTCTGAAGGGCTCATGAGTATGTTATTTTTTTGCTTCTTAAGGACTTGTACACTAGTCCTATGCATATGTATTTATATTTACATACCTGTATATATACACCTGCAATTAAGACCTTTTTTCCTCCATTTTCTCTGCTAGAGGATCACTTCCTAGCATGGATCACACAAGGAATACCGATAAAGCAATCTTTGAGTGCCATAAATAACACCATTGGGAGCTTGATAAAGTCCGTGGTGTGCTCTTCAGCAGGGCCACACCAATAGAGAGGCTCTGCTTCCATCCCGTTGTGTTTTAATCCTGTTTTCTCGCAGGGAGTCACGGCTCTGCTTTTGCTGAAGACAGGAGATATAATAGTCGGCACCGGAGGAGGGATCGTAGCTCTCTGTAAAGGCTCCAACTACAAAGTCATGAAGTGAGTTGGTAGAAGGGAAAAGGAGGAGGGGAGAAGTAATACTGAAGAGTCGTAGTATGAGGACCAATCATTTCCCCCTAGAAAGGCATAAGCCAAATAAATCTCAGTTTTTCAGTCCTGCACAAATAGACAAAATAGATGTTGTGAAAATGAACAGTATGGTTCCAGCATAATGAAAATGAAGCAGATTAGAAATTACCAAGTGCTTTTTTTACTCTACTTGGAAGTAAAATGAACTCATAGTTCATTTTAAATGACCATTGCTACCTTTTAAGCATTTGGAATCAGATCCTAAAGTGAAGTAAAGATAATAAAAAAGTTTGTTGAGTGCAGAAGAAGTATGCTGGTTTACACCAGCTTAGGAAGTAGTGTTTGCCATCTAAACAAGATCTTTGTGTGTAGGAGGATATGGGATGGTAAATGAGGGCTTGCACTGATTTTATAGTCCCTATCTCAAAGTGCTGGAGTATTTGCAAAGCTTTTCTTGCATGCAAAATAGAAAGCTGCTGGCTTCATTTCCCAGTGAGTGATTTGAAAATTGGGCTTGCAGTTATTCATTTTGCATTGTTTGAGCAGGCAGCTTCGGGGTATGGCTCTGAAAGCTTAGCTTTATACCACTTGGTAACAATTCCCCAAAGATCTAAACTGCAATTATTCTCGAGTACATGATTCTTAAGTGCACGTGAGCAAGAATATAAGCAGGGTGCTGTTACCTTAGGCCCCGGTCCAGAAAATGAAGTCCCCGGAGTGCTGCCTTTGCCAGCCCTGCCAGAGTGGCAAGCAGGACAGGCAGGATCATATGAAGTGGTAGCAATTGTGATAGGGAACAAAATGTTAGTCCTGAGCACGTTTTTGTGTGTTGACATCACAGCCTAAGATGGAACACGCTGAGGAGAAAGGGAAAATCAAGAGCTCTCTAGAGGGGCAAGGGGAAGGTGGAAAATAGTGTATCGAGGTCAGCATCCTCAGGCCAAACTCCTGCTTTGTCCTAACAGGAAAATTCAAGTTCAAGGTATCGTGACTTCCCTGACACGCAGAGGTCAGGGGCACCAGTTCTTTGTGGGGACAAATGAGTCCCAGATCTACCGAGTTAATTACACCGAGTTTAAAGAGGAGCTGATTGCCACCTGTCATAACGAAGCCATCCACGACATCGTTTTCCCTCTGTGAGTACAAGCGGCTGGGAAGGAATGAGAGGAGAGTGAGTGCAAGCAGGGCCACAAGAGCTGCATAACTCCTTTTAACCAGCAAGTTCCCAAAGCCTGTTAGGTGCCTTGCCGGGTCATTTATCCAGGGAATCTTCTCGTCTCCCAATAAAATGGGTGCCAGGGAGCAGTTGCTTATAAATGGATGGCAGCAGTTCAGTTGGACAGTTGGAAAAAGCATCCTATGTAATTATTTGTGTTTGGAGCAGTGATGGCAGCGCCCTGCTTCCCAACCCCTGCTCCCCGTGGGGCGGCACCACTGCGAGACCTGGGACACTTTGTCCCTCTCAGTGCGAATCTTGAAAGGCTCCTGCAAAGTCGTGTTGCAGCTCGACTTTGTGGCACTATCTGCTTTTCTATCCACTGCCTTGAATCTCAGCTGATACCCAGGGCAATGGTTTGGGAGACCTTCTCAATCTCACTTGTAATTTTGTGTTTGAGAAGCTGTGGGTTGTATTAAATCGCAGGCTTGTAGCGGGGTGGCCAGGGGTGCTGGCCTGTCTTCCTGCTGCATTCAGCTCGTGGACGGGCACCAAACCTTCCCTCTCAGCGCGGGCAGCAGGACGGTGACATTTCACAAGAACAAGGGGTTCGTTGTTCCCTTTCTGAGCAGAGAATGGCACTTTCATCCAGGAGGAGGTTTTGAGTTTCCGCGTGCTCCTGTTGCATCCATTCTCGACACAACAGCAAGTATCAAATCCTGCCCGAGTCCTGCAAGACGTGTGGTGCATAAATAAGGAGCGCAAACACCCTCCTCCCTGCTTGCCACCAGCCTGAAAAACCCACATCCTTCTAATTCCATGAGTAAATCACAGGGAACTTCGGAGTAATCCGATGCTAATAGACCTGGCTAGTACATCTGCGTCACAGTTACTTGGATGGGCTGGATTTAGCAATGATCGTAACTGCATCCTTGCATATGCTTTAATTTTTTAACTACTCCTGAGCAGAGCATAGCACTGATTTGGAAATACAGACTAAATTTCCCTGTCTGGCTTGTTTCAGCTTAAGCTGCTGCTGCTAGCCTGCTTTACAAAGCACTTGCACAGGTCTAGATTGAAAGGGCTGCACTTTGTTCTGTCAGTTTTCCCTGTACTGCTTCAGCTTGCCAGGTGTTGATGGTGAACAAAACAGTGTGGTAGTTTTCCTAGATTTCACTTTCATATCCCTAGAATATATGGTTTGGTTGTGTTCATGCATAATTAATATATTATTTTATGCCAGACAGAATTAATCTCATGCTGCAGAGGTCATGTTGCAAAGTCACTGCTTCTTGCCTCGAGTTAGTCCCTAGTGTTAAGTCTGAACAGTCAGCACCCCTATCTGCACTCCCCTGCCTAGTGCAAGAAACACCTGATGTCTTAAAAGACTTGAGACTTAAAAAACTCCAAGGAGATCATTTGTGGGGAATAACTGTCACAACTTCAACTAAGGAAAAAGAGTTCCTTTGGTTTCAATTTAACTGTCCCTTAGGATGAGTCTTTGATCTGAAACCAAATCAGGGAAGGTTTTTTTGCCAGAAAGGTGTTCCTGTGGCTAAGGACTGTGGTGATTCCTCTTGCAAAGATGACAGATGAACCCTACAAACAGCTGAGCTCTGAAGGATCATGAAGATCCTGGAAGGGAGCCATATCCCTATGTCTCCCTCATGTTGCCTTTCCTCTCTGCAGGGGAACTTCTGACCTGTTTGCTACCTGCTCCAAAAACGATATTCGGGTCTGGCACACCCCCGAAAACCGGGAGCTCCTCCGGATCGTCATCCCCAACATGACCTGCCGAGCAATAGAGTTTATGAGTGACGGCAGGAGCATCATTTCAGGTAACCATCGGTCCTGTCCCACGGTAAAGTTCAGTCCTTAGAGTG
>JAUBOD010000332.1:400038-412222 GCA_032353885.1 Nothura maculosa
CCCAGGCTCCACCAGCTCCTCCCTGTCTGATCACTGGGTGTCACGGCTCAGTGCCCAGCGAGAGAACTTGGGCCCGCGGGGCTCTGCCACGTACCCCTCGCTGCCGCGTGCCCCCAGCTCGCCTAGCTGTCCCGATACGCCCAGTGGGCTGGAGAAAGGTGAGCTGTGCAGGGCAGCTGCAGGTGCTGCGGCCTTCCTGGGGTGTCCTGCTGCAGGCGCCCGCCTCACTGCCCCTCTCTTGCAGGTGGCTTCGAGGCCCGGCCCCTGGTGCGGGGCATTCAGGGCCGCAGCGTGAGCATGAAGCTGTCGCCCGCCAAGGCAGTGGTGGGCGCAGGGGCTGCGACGGCGCCGCTGCGCTGGTCCTTCACCTCGCGGGAGCGCCCGCCCGGCCTCTCGGGCGAGCTCGTGGCCTACCTGGAGTCGGGGCGCCGGCCCCGCTTCACGCACGCCTCCATCGTGCCGCTCATGATGGGCACTGGCCCGGGGGACGGGGTGGGTGAGCGCCGCCCCTGCCTGTCTGCAGCTCCTGGGATGCCTGAGACCCTCACGGGAGCCCCCATGGCTGCAGCGGTGCCAGCCCTTGGGCGCAGTGAGCGGGCGCAGCGCGTGCGGGTGGCAGCGGCGCGGCCCGAGCGCTGCCTGCGGCGCTCCGCGTCGCTCGGCCCTGGCGTAGAGGGGCTGCCCGCCCGGTGCCCGCCCAGTGGCCTGCCCGCACGCCCCCGCTACCACAGCGCCTCACTGGGCCGCAGCAGGGCCGTTCCCGAGTCCAGCTTCTGAGGCGCCCTCATGGGCTCAGATGCCACCATGGGCCTCGTGCGCCAGCAGAATCCATGGTGTCCTCGGGGCATCGTGATGGTTATCGGGTGGCATCACAGCCTCAGGGTGCTGCCCTGTGCCATGGTTGCTGTCATGGTTCCTTGGCACCAGAATAGCTGAGGAACACCACGTTGGCCATGGTGCTGTCCTGCCCCTTGGGCTCTCTTATAGCCGCTAGGTGCTACCATAGGTCCGCGTGGTGCCTGGGTGCCACTGTGGCGGCTGGGTGCCAGCAGGCCCGCGGACACGTAGACCGGTGCTCCTTTGCCAACCCATGCCTTAATCGGGACCGAGCACAGCGTGCGTGGGAGCTCCTAGGGTCTGTGGGGAGAGAGGGATGTCCAGAGGGAGAGTATTTATTATATATGGAGAGAGTTTTATCCAGAGGCGCTTTTTGTTTTCTAAAAGGCGGCTATTTTGGTATGGTGGGGCTGCGCATGGAGTCGTTTCTCACACTACGGTCTATGCAATAAGTGATTCTGCTACCCAGCTTTTGTACATGGGCGCCTGTGGACCGCAGCCCTCTGCATTTTGCAGCTCTTTCTATTAAAGACCTGTGGAAGTCACTCCGTGTCGTGGGTGTGTGTGGCAGGGCCTCCTTGGAGCTTCCCGGTGCTCCCTGCCTCCTGGGTGCTGTGGGCCCAGGACCACCACCCAGGTGACATCTCAAACCCCACTCTTCTCTGGGGGCACAAGGAGGGCCTGTGTGAATGCCTTGGGGCTGTGGCACATGGTCCTTCCACACCTCTGCCTTTGGATGCCTGGGAGAGCCGAGGTGCCCAACACCATGGTATGTGAGGGAGGATGGTGGCAGGTCACCTGCAGCGAGGCCGTGGGGTCACTGTTGGGTGGTTCCTGTCCTCCTCTTGGTGGCTTTTCCTGGTCTGAGACTCCTCCCTCCCCTGCCATGGGCAGGTGGCAGCACAGGGAGCAACCGGAGTGTTGGGGCCATGTCCTGCTGCATGAGGGAGTGGGGTTAAGGTGGTAATGTGGAGGAGGTGGGGGTGAGATCCAGGGACATCAAGGTGGAGGAGGTAGGAGAGGTGAAAATGGAGGAAATGTAGAGGGGTCAGAAGGGATGAAGATGGAGGTAGAGGAGATGGAGGTGGAGGGGAAGTTCAGCTGTTGGGGACAGAGGTGAGTGTTCCAGCTGCTTCCACTATCCCGTATGCTGCTGATCTTTCTCCACTGCTTCCAGCTCCTCCTTGCACTACCACTGGTGCCAGCTGTGGCCGTGGCACTGACACGTATTGAAAGGGCCGCTCTGCTCCCCGAGGCAGCGTGAGGGCACCCGTGCCCTGCAAGGGAGCAGGCAGGGAGCCTCCCCACTCCCCTGGGACATGCACTGCTGCCATGGGGAAGGCAGGAGCACAGTGGAGCCCGGGGCGCGCCGAGGAGCAGGGCGCTGTGGAGCTGTGTGAGCGCTGCGGAGCCAGCCCTGCCCGCAGGCTGGCCCTGCACACCAGCCCTCCTTGTTGCCAGAGCAACTTTCCTCCAGCCGCAAACAGAGCCGGGCCTGGGCATGAGGATGCGCAGGGGTGGCGCGGGAGCCGGGCGCAGCCAAGCAGAGGGGTCTCGCCCACCTCCTCCAGCAGGCACCATGGCAAAGCGGCCAGTGGCGCGGGAGGAGCCGGGGCAGCGCAGGGAGCCAACGCTGCCGCTCGAGCGGGTGAATCTGCTGCAGTGGGTGCTGCAGCGTCGGGCGAGTGCGGCGGCGCGCAGCGGTGCTGGGCAGGTAGGAGCACCCCAACGGCACCGCAGCCACCGTGGGCTGCTGTGGTTGGACCAGGTGGTGGCCCTGCACTGTGCTGGGGACATGGGGGGACCAGAGCAGCCCTGCATGCCCCCTGCTGCAGTGCCCACCCCTCTCGCCCTGCCAGAAATCCCTTCTGCACCGCTTAGTGCTGGTGGCAAGCGGCTCCCCGGGGCTGGCGGATGGGCGAGAGCTGCCAGGTGGGACCCTGCTGCCCCTCGGCCCTGGCTGCCCTGCTGTGAGTGGCTGAGGTGCCGGCTGACGCGGTGCTGCACAGGGCACTGGGAGCGGCTGTTGCAGAGCGTGCAGCACTACTACCCCGGCGAAGCCGTCACGGGGCTGCTGTTGCTCTACCCCTCCTGCGTGCTCCACGCACTCGAGGTAGGGACCTTACGGCCAGCATGGTGAGGGAGGTGAGACGGTGGCCGTGGTGCAGGCCACGTCACTGCAGTTGCTCCTGCTCTCTCAGCCTGCAGCTGTTGCACAGACCCAGGGAGCCCCTGTCCCTCCTGCAGGCCTCCAGCGACGTGCTGTTCACGGTGCTGCGGGAGCTGCGGGACACGCAGTGGCACAGGTGACGCTGCCCGGCGCTGCGCCCTGGCGGGCATGGCACTGCGAGAAGCACCTTGGAGCAGCGCAGGCGTGGGGCTGCCAGGGCACGGCCTGTCCCGGGCCACATGTGGCCTCTCTACGTGTCCCTGTGCCACGGGGCAAGGGGGTGGGCAGGTCCTCAGCTCTGCATGCTCTGTCACAGGCCGCTTGTTGCAGACACCAAGATCCTGGTGCTATTGCACAACATCCCAGCACGCCTCTTCCCGCAGTGGAGCTGCCAGATGCTGAGCGCGTCGGCAGGCCCAGCACGCGCGGGCACCGAGCCCCTCGAAGGTCTCGTGGGCGAGTGCCTGGGTGCGCTGCAGCGCCTGGGCCACCTCCAGCAGCACTCCGAGGTGAGCATGGCGCAGTAGAGCCGGGGCAGCCCGCCGAAGCCACCCGCTGCTTCCCTTCGGGGGCTCTGGGAGACGCCACCCACTTGTTGTGTTATCAGCACCACTCGCGTGACTGGACCTGAACACTCGCATCCCTGCCCCGTCTCTCTGTGGCTTTCAGAACCCCTCACAGCTCCAGCTGGAGCAGGTGCCCGAGCTGCTGCGCTTGGAGGCGGCCGTCCCACAGCTGCTGGCATGCAGCAAGCTGCAGAGCCCCGAGCAGTTCCTGCAGGCCTACGACAGTCCCCTGCACCCCGACCTCGGCGCGGGTGCGTTGCACACACATGTGCTGCACTAGGGACCCAGTCTGTGTGGGGTGTGGGGGTCTTCCCGCAGGGCTGGGGGTTTCTACCCCACCTTTGCCAGGGTGGGGAGGCCACCAAGCCCCAAAGCCTCACGTCTTGGAGGGCTCCTTTAGCAAATTGAGTGTCCTGGCTGCAGCTTTGCTCCCAGTTTGGTGTGATGTGGGGGTGATTTGGCGGGACTGCTGCCTACACAGGCCCAAGCACCTGCTTTGTGCTGGGGGTGCCTTTGCTGGCAGTATCCTGTCCATGGCGGTCCCGTGGTGCTCTGGTAGTTTGATGTCCACCTAGGATAGGGTGCACTGGTCATATCACTTCCTGACCAGATGTGTGACCTGCTGGGGCTGCTGGGCATCCCAGGCTGCAGCTCCCAGGCTGCTGCAGGCTGCTCCGGAGCTACTCTGGTGGCAGCAGTGACGGGATGCCCTTGGCCTCATCTGCCTTCACAGACCATGTGTGGCCGGTCTGCGAGCACTTTGTGCTTCCCTCTGCGGCCTTGGAGCAGACGTGGCCAATGGGCATGGCCACCCCAGCGCTCCGCGGGGATCTTCATCAGGAGGGGGCACCGCGCGGCTCCAGGACCATCAACCTCCAGGAGAGGTTGGGAGCTGCTCAAGGAGCTGTGTGACCAGGGAGGGTGGATGGGTCTGGCACCGCTGTGTTGCAGAGCTGCATGGGAGGCGTCACTGCATGGTGCCTGTCCCCAACTAAATAATAAAACTGCACTTCTTCTGTGCGCCCATGTTCTCCATCACTGCCTGTCCCTGGCCGGAGCCACCTCTGTGGTGGCAGCCCAGGACATGTCCGATGTGCTGGAGGGATTGTGTGGCCCGCTCGCACCCTGGTGGGCTGGTGAGCAGCTGCAAAGCTGCCCCTGGCAGGCGTGAGCAGTGGGCCAGGGGCTGGGCCCCAAGGCACCCGTGGGGCCACCCTGGGTCCTGCCCCCGCTGCGGGGCAGAGGGCACCTGCATGATGCGGGGGTGCATCAGTGACGGGATGTCCCAGCATCACACAGGCATGTGAGGACACTGCAGGGACACTGTAGCAGCAGAGGCTGGACATCCCTGAGCAGTGGCTTTCCCGGCACCTACTGGGATCAGTGCAGCCTGGTCAGAGCCAACAGCCCATTTCGTCACTCAAATCCATCCAAAGGACCCATATTGAATAAACTCACTGTTTGTGGCAATTTTGACAGCAATTTGCACATTTATTTCAGGTGATTCTGCCCTCCCCCTTGCCCGCCCTCCCCTGATACAGGTTGGGTGATGAGTCACATCATGACCTGTGCAGAAGCTCTAAGGTCCTAACTCGCAAGTACTGTGGGGAGAGAGGGTTTCCTGGCTCTGTAACACACGCAGGCTGGGTGCGGGGCCGGGAACGCTAAGCACTTCAATTTACATTGTACATTTGTACACCAGATCCGATGGAATGGCTCAAATAAAACAAATATATATATATATTCTTTTATATATACAAATATATAATATATATATATCTATGCTGCCAGATATATATATATATAATCTCATCTCTCTGAAAAGGATAAAAGGTTACGTTGTCTCTGCATGCACAGCCGAAGCCCCCGCGCCACAACAGCCCCCGGGGGCACGTGGGGCGGTGCCGGGGGCGCCGCGGCCCTGGCGCCCTGGCCTGCAGGTGCCCGGGCTTGGCCATCACGTCAGTTGGTCCCGCAGGCCCGGCCGCTGCCTGGGCCTGGGCCTAGGCCTGGCCCAGGCCACGCACACGCATTATTGCTACTCAGCCCCCAGCCCTGCTGGCTGCGGTGGCACGACTGCGCCGGGCACATCCAGCCCTGCTCGCAACCACGGCCCTGCTTGGCAAAACCTGCGAGTGCCCAAGCGCAGGAAGGGCAAGTACAAGCAAGGACAAAGGAGAAGCCCAAAGCGACGCTCTGGTGAGACATTTGCACAAGGGCGCTGCCTTCCGTGCCCCATACAGGGCTGTGCGGCCCCCGGGGCCACCTTATAGTGCCTGGTTTAGCAGATGGGCCGGGACACGCAGGACTGGCAGCCCAGAGGAGCACGCGGGTGGCACATGGCCCTGCGGCGCAGCCTGCAGCAGCGCTCTGGTGCCATGGCCTGGCCCGCAGGGAACGCGGGGCATGGGCAGCAGCTGGGCACGCTGCAGGGCCCAGGAGGGCGGGAAGCAGCAGGGGCCACGAGCAGGGAGGCGGGAAACGAGGCACCAAGTCAAAAAGGCAAAGTCTGGATAAGGCGAAACCAAAGAAACCATAAAGACTGCAGGGAGCGGTGGCCGGTGCGGCGGGGGCTGTGGCGCGGCCCTGCCTGGCCCTGGTGGCCCCGCCGGGATGGGACGGGGACACCGTGTCATAGGGCTGTGCTTTCCGATTCCTCCTCCTCCTGCGAGTCGACCTTCCCTGCTCTCAAAAGTCTCTGCGGTGGCTCCAGCGGGTCCCGGCGCAGCGCAGCATCAATCTCTACGTGGATGGAAGGGATATCAAAATGGATCAGACCTGCGGGTGGGCACAGAAGGGCAGAGTCAGGGGCCGCCCACAGCGGGACACGGGGTCAGGTTGTGTATGGCGAGGCAGGGAGAAGGAGTGGGGGGAGGCGCAGCTTTCCGGTGCGGCAGCAGCCTAGGGACAGGGATGTCATCATACGGGCCCACGGGTACCCGCCTGCCTCGCCTCGTCGCGCCGGCCGCAGCCCTGGCACTGGCTCCGCCCGTGGTGGCTGTCCCTGCGCTCCCTACAGTGGGAAAGGGACGGGGGTGGCCGTGTGGCCTCCTTGGCCATGGCCAGACAGTCTCTCCCACACCACCAGATTTCCTGCTGGGCACTCAGCAGCCCCTGCCTGGAGCTGAGGAAGAGGCAGCGCCTGCAAACGGGTGGCCCAGGCCCCACGGGTCACCTCCATCCTCCATGGGGTGAAGGGGCAGGTCCCTTCAGCAGGGGCACCGGGACACCGCGCCAGGCAGCGTCCAAAGCAGGACAGCCCAACAAGGATCATTCCCACGTGTCACAGGCCCTAGGCCAAGGCCAGGCCAGCAGCTTCCTGCCACCACGGCCCTCCCTGAGCGTCCTCACTGGCAGGACTAGGATGAAAGTCCTCAGCACCAGGTAGGGTGTGAGCGGATGCTCCCCTTCAACCTTCCGGCACCACCGTGCCACGTTGGGGACCTTCTCTAGGCAGCCAACAGTGCTCTGCCCTTGACTTGAATGCAGTGGTGAGGGAGGAGGATGCTCCCCCGTGCCACATGTTGTGGGGCGGTGGTATCATGACATCCCTTCCGAAAACGTGCCAAACCAGGGGACGTTTTCATGGAGGGCAGCAGCCCCGAGCTGGGACCAAGGGGACAGCAAGAGAGTCGCAGCATCAGCCACTGGGGGGCAAGAACAGCAGCAGGGGGGACCTCTCTGCCTCTTGGGTGCTGCAGGCCCAAGGAGCCAGAGGGCAGGAGCTGATGGCCAAGGCAGCGACAGGGGCGGAGGCCAGCGCGGCGAAGCCATGCAGCCCCGCTGCAGGGCGCCCATGCGAGGGGCCGGCATGGGTGTCAGCGCAGGCGCGCAGTGCCGCGGTGATGGGGGCACGGGGTAGCCGGGAGCTGTGGGCTTACCCTGCTCATCCCCCTCACACCTATCCAACACCGCCTCATCACACTGCTGCGGGCACAACCACGGCGCGGGGAGGAAGAAAAGGGGAAAAAAACATAAGCCATGTGACAAAGGTGGTGACAACACCCTGTGGGGGCTGCAAGGTGGCCAAGGCGCCCTGGGCACCCAGGGGACTCCACTTGGGCTCCCTCGCTGTGGTGGGCTGCATGGTGAGCAGGGCCCGGGTGGAAGCCTGGGCTGCAGCTTCAGAGCTCCTGCTTGACCGAGGAGCTTCCCAAGGCCAGGGCAGCTGTGGCAGGAAGCCGAGGGCGGCTCTCAGGGCGCTGTGGTGGCCCCTGCCCTGCGGCCATGTCCCCTCCCCGTGGCCCCGGGCGCCGCGCGCGGCCGCCCTCTCCCTCCCCGTGGCGGCGGGCGGGCTCCCCGCGCGGCGGCCGCCACCCGTTACCTGTGGACAGGGTCTCCCCAGGGGCCGCGGCGTCGAGCGGGCCGTGCTCCGCGGGCTGCGGGCTAGAGGCGGACGAGGCGGCCGTGGGAGGCTGTGGCGGTGGCAGCGTGGGCCTCTGCCGCGGCTTGGGGGTGGGTCGAGATTTGGTTAAGGTGCTCGGCAGGGAAGGAGGAGGAGGAGAAGGCAGGGAAGGTGCGGCGGCTGGGGACAGCTGACCTGCGGCCAGGCAGTAGCCTTGAGGGTAAGTGAGTCCATAGGGCGAAGGGGTGCTCGGCGGGGTGGGAGACAGGCTCACGGGGGACGGCTGGCCCGCCGATGGCTCCGGCACGCCGCCCGCCTGCCCGAAGGGCGCCTTGGCCGAGATGGGCGCCAGCTTCTTGGATACTGCGGAGAGAGGCGCGTCAGGGAGGCCGGGGCTGCAGGACGCGGGCGGCCTCTGTGGCACCCACCTTTGCGCAGCGCGAGCGGGCTCTGCTCTGGGGCTGGCTGCACATCGGGGCTGGCCGCCGCGCTGCCCTTCTGCTGCCCAGACACGGGGGAAAGCTCCTTGGTTTTCAACGTGCTGCAGGAGAGATGTGGCGGCGGGGGGAACAAGGCGGGAGGCGGCGCTGAGCTTGTGTGCGGCGCCGTGGCCCCCGCGCAAGCAGCACCGCCCGGCCCCAGCACCCGCCCCAACCCGTGCTCGGCAGCAGCCTCCGCGCCCCTCGGTGCCAAGCGAGCAGCAAGCGGCCGAGCGAGACATCCCCATCCCCTCACCCGGCAGGGCCAGGCGCTGCCCCCTGGGGCAGGCGCCACGAGTGGGTATTTACCTAGGGCGCCCGGCTCCTGGCTCCCTGGCGCACGTGCAGCTGCCCCGGGGGTGGCCTAGCAGCAGCGGGGGTTTCACAGGGAGGGTGAAGCTGTTGGCTGGGGGGGTGAGCGGTGCGGGGAGGGAGGAACGTGCGGGGAAGGGGCGGCTGCCCGGTGCGGTGCTGCACGCTGCGCCCAGCAGCGCGGGGAAGCAGGAGGACGAGGAGGGCAGCGGGGGCAGGCTGAGGCTGCAGCCCGGGCCGCGGTAGGGCGGCGGGGGGCCGCTGGGGAGCATGGCATGCAATGCCACACAGGGCAGGTGGGGTGGGCGGCGGGGACCGGGGTACGGGGGCGCCCGGCCGTCCCCGGGGCACGGGCAGCTGCGGCTGCAATCCGCCCAAGCAGGCGACACATCGTCCGGGCTGCGGAGCGTCCAAGAACGCCACAGGAGGAAACAAAACAGACCCAAATAAAACAAAGTAATACCAAATAATAGCAAAACACAGGAGCACAGGGAGGGTCCCACCAGGAGAGATGGGTGCAGAGAAGGAGCGACTCTTGGGACAGGGAGGAGCCCGAGTGGCCACGGCTGCCAGGATGGTGCCCGTGCCAGAAGCCATCTGATTCGGGGCAGCATCTCCCTTCTGCTCCGACAGTAGCAACCAAGCAGCCCTCTGAGACAGCCCGTGTGCCCTCTGGGTGACAGGGACAGCACCAGCACCTCTCCCTGCGTGGTGCTTCGAGCGGGCAGTGGGAGGAGGAGGATGAGGAGGAGGTTATGTCCACACAGGTGAGGCTGCGTCCAGTTGCACCTTGTGCCACCCCCCCGCTGCCACCCCAGTGCCCGGCAGCGCCGCTCCCGCCCCAGGCATGCGCAGGGATGGCGCTGTTGTTCTGCAAAGCTGTGCGAATCCAGGCAGGCAAAACCACCCTGCAGCCCAGGGCTGCCCAGGACCAAGCGGCCCCTTTGGGACTGGCATCGAGTGCTTTCCTGGTCCTCATAGCCTAAGAGCAGGATCTAGAGCCTCACAAGGACTGCAGGTGCCCCAGGATGCCGTGGGTGAGGCAGTGCTGGGTGCAGGGCCTCCCGTCATGGCTCCTTCTGCCCCTGGATTCGCATGAGCAGGAAGCCGGCAGGCGCATGCAGGCAGCGAGTGGATCCCGGCTCCGGCGCTGCACTTACCTGGAGCGCTCGGCAGCAGGCGGGAAGCCGAAGCTTGTGGCCGGAGGGGAGGGAATGGCCGGGCTGTCGAAGGACTGCTCAGGAAGGGGCGACGGGGGCGCTGCGGGCAGCTCGAGCGGCGGCGCGGGCGGCTGCGTGGCGGGCGGCGTTGAGGGTGTCTTGCGAGTCACTGATGTGCCGCGGCGGGCCACCCACGAGGTGTCCATCACCCTGACACCCATGCTGTGGGCAAGGCACATGTGGAGAGGAGCCTTTAGTGCCCGGCCCGCCTGAGCATCGCGCCATCCCCCCGCGCCACCGGGCAGCCAGTGCCCTGCAGAGCATGGAGCCTGCCCGGCTGCCTGGCGGGATCGTGGCCGGCCAGGACAGGGCTGCTGCCAGGGCAGCCCTGCGGGGAGATACCGTACCTTTGGATTTTCCTAAGGCTGCATGGATGGAAACGGAGAGGCATTAGCGCAAAAGAACTGCAAGCAGAAATCACTGGGCCCAGAGCTTGCGAGGGCAAAGGCTCGATGGGAGCCTGGAGGGAAAGGGGGCTTTTCCAGGGATGGGGACAGGGTTGCCCGGAGTGGAGGCGGCTGCTGGTGATGCCAGCAGGCACAAGAGTATGGTGTAAGTACACATATAGGGCGCAACCACCATCAGCAAACCCACCAGGACAGAGTCACAGCCACTTTGATGGCATCAGTCTGTGATTCAGCATTTGCAGGACACCTGGGGATCCCAATGCAGTGGTGACCTCATTCCCACCCAACCCCGAGCCTCGTGAGCCCAGTGAGGAAAGGCCCTACCCATCCTTCTTGTAAAACTCCAGCATCATGTTGTCCGTGGCCACACTGAGCGGCCGCCGGGCCTGGTCGTGCTGCTTGCGGTCGGCATGGTCCATGTCCGGGGAGGGCATGGAGCTGTAGTTGGCATTGTGGTTGATGTGCATGGGGCTGCCGTAGTTGCCTGTCACGTTGAACTCAATGTCTGGTTGGGAAAAAGAGTCGGAGCAAGTGACACTTGGTGAAATGGGGATGGCAGGGGCTAGGACGCTCAGGAGAGCCAGGGCTACTGGCCAAACGGGACTTGGGACACTGGCCTTACCTCCGGGGAAGAACCAGTCAGCGTGCTGGATGAGGGGCTCGATAATGCCCACGATCTGCAGGGAGACCGTCGTCATCATCTCCGTGATGTTCCTGCAAGGCAGCAGCTCAGCGCGGGCTCTGCCTCGACCCTGCCCCCGGTGGCAAGTCCTGCCCTGGCCGCCCTTTCCCCAGCACCATTCCCCTTGCGGATGAGGATCATCCCTGGAGGACACTAGAAGAATCATCACCAGCTCCGGTGATGCCGGGCTGCCCAGTGTGTTTGTGGAGAGGCCTTAAAGCCACTTGACGCTAAAAGGCAGCTTCCCAAGGCTGCCCCTGCAGCAGTGACAGGCACTGCGGGTGCTCGGTGCCCCCTGAGAGGGCTGCGTCCTCCCTGCAAACCTCAGCAGGGACCCATCACGTGCAGCTCCCGCCCACCAGTGCCCGTCTGAGTCCCTATCCTGTGCCAGCCCCGGTGCCACGTTACCCTTCTGCCTGTGGCCACAGCAGGTTGGGCCCCAGCACGATGGCCACGTTGCTCGGCGTCATTTTGTTCATGTCTTGGTACTCAGTCAGCCGCGCCAGGAATTTGATCAGGTACCTGGAAGGACAGCGCCAGACACAACCATGACAGGCTCCTTGCAGGCTCCATCACCCCTTGCGCCAGGGGCGCCTGTCCCACTGCATCCCCTGGCTTTCCAGCTCCACCAGGGACAAGGGGACCCCACCTCAGCGTTTGGGCGATCTCGGGCGCCTCCTGCGCAGCGCTCACCTGATGTTGTTGTAGTTGGCCTTGGGCAGCTTCTCGCAGGCGTTCCAGAGGGCCTGCAGCCGCTTGTCCTGCTCCTGGATGCTAGGAAGGAGGCAGGCGACAGCATTAGCACCGCAGCTCCGAGCCGAGCTGCCGCGGGCTGTTCCCACCGCCCCATCCCTACAGGGTGAGATGCCCCTCTTCGCGCTTTGAACCCAAACCCAGACCAGGCCCATCTTGACCCAGCACCTCCAAGCAGAGCAGCAGGCACCTGATCCCAGCCCTCCAGCACAGGGAGAGGACCCGGCAGAGGCACTCGGGCTGCTGGAAACAGGAGCATTTTCATTGCTCCAGCCTGGGAAGGGATGCCCTGGATCCTGTCCCATAGGGATCCTATGGGGGATGCTCTCTTTTGCACCCTTGGAGGAGTGCACAGCTTGGTTCCCCCTGTGAAGCTGATTCTTTTTTCCAGCTTATACAATGACATAAATAAA
>JAUBOD010000333.1:5444-23558 GCA_032353885.1 Nothura maculosa
AAAAATATCTGCTCTAATACTGAGAAAAACTAGGAGATATTTGCAAAGATATTCTCAAATATTGCCCCACGATGCATACTCTGTGATAGGTGCTCGTGTTTGGGCGTCACTATGCTGGAGTGTGTGCGTGTGAGGATTAGTAATGTTGAAACTAGTAGATTTTTCAAAAAAGTGACTGTGACAGAACTTTTTAATCACATCAGAGAAGTGGTTACTAAAGCAGATGCAGAAAGCTTAATCACTGAAGTACAGCGAATGTCAGTGTATCCAGGTGTTGCTTCAAATCCTCTGGAGTGAGGCCTCACTCACAGTAAAGGCATAATTGTTTAGTGAGCCCAGATGGGGAAAACAACATGAAGAAGGATCTCGAAACTTAGATCAACTGAGTGCTCAGAAAGACATTTAAAATGTTAACCCAATTTGCATTACAGTCCTGAACTAGCTCAATAGTAACAAAATGGGAAATGTTTGTATGAGATCATTAAATGATTTTCTGAAAGGTACGTCAGTGGTGAATCTTGGCTAAACTGTGAAGCACTAGCTTTCTCTTTATTCTAGATGGAAAGATATAAAGTAGTAACAATATCACTACTTTTAGAAATAATTTCCTGTTTGGTCAGACTCTTTTATCAGGAGCGTGGTGACCCCACATTGCTCTGCCCAGCCTTTGCTACTCTCCAAGTCATTAGCAAAACTAATCCCTGCCACTTATAGTCTTCCAGATGCAGGATCTCTCTCCTCTCCTTGCAGTTTTCTGGATGAAGATGGTCAACTTTCCAGTTTCATTCAGTCACAATTTTTATGGCAACAGCCTCACTGAAGAGGAGAAATTTCACATGAGAGTTAACATGCAATCCCTTTATGCCAATACAAATCCAGATTTGCATGTTCAAAGCTTTTACCAGGTCATTTTATGTCATCGTGTGTATTAGCATATGTTTGTTTTCTGTCTATCTATGTATCTATCCCCTCACAGTGTTTTTATTTATGCATCTTTTTCATGCTGGGTTATCTACTGCATTTTATACTGAAAAAGATTTTAGAAAGTCTTGTGACATGGTCATCAAGTGTTCTGTCCTGTTTATGTTCAAATTTGGTTATAGTCAAAGTTGTCTATGGCCAAATAAGGACCTGTATTGGACTCTAGCTTGAATAGTTTGAATATAATGGTTTATTCTATGTTTTTGTTAAAGAAGGTAACTTGACTGAGATTATTCTAAGACAACCTCTTTTTCCTGATTGCCTAGACAAATAGTCTTCAGTTTTAACAACTCAGAGGAAACAGCAGAGTTTTGTGAGGCCTGTTTGCTTTGAAAGACATCTTTGTACTGTTCTATCTTTCCTGAGCCTCTTGCCCACAGCTCCTGGATTCAACATGACTTTGCCTGGACACATGCAGCTTCAGTGTGTTTGAAAGTGATAGGCTGATTACGGTCTGTGAAATGAGTTAGATAATCATAGAGTACAAATTATTAAAGAGGTCTTAAGAGGGCCTGTTTGCCTGTGATTTCTGAGAACAAGACTTGTGCAGCAGAGGTTTCCAGCAAAATTAAAATGTCTTGCTTTTTGACATGTGTCTTGTGCATTGAATCCATGCCCTGGGGAAAAGGACCTTAACTTCAAGATTCAACCAAACATACACTAATCAAAGGAGGCCTCTGATTCCCCACCAGCCTTGGCCATGTCCTCAGGTAACAGTGAGCTCTGCAGACACTGAGCCAGGCTCATGGGCTCCCTCAGAGGGCAGGAAGTCCAGGCCTGGGGACACATGCCAGGCAGATGACAGGGAGACAGCATGAGACATGACAGGGTCTGCATTCCTGTAGGAGCATCCTACACTGGCACAAGCTGGTCCTACAGAGCAGATGAAGGGTGATCTGCATTATGCTGGTCAGTAATTCAAAGCATGGAGAGTGAGCTGGAAAAGACCGAAAACATTATAATTGTCCTATGTCTAATGCTCTTCCTTCTGAGCCTTTGATTGATACCAAGAAGTACCAATACTAAGAAATAAGGACATGTCTGTTACAAAGGCTGTGGGGTGAATTACAAGATGCTCAAGGCATAGGTAAGCAATGTTTGTGGAAAGCACTAGAAAGATAAAGTCTTTCTAGGTGTGCAGTGAGACCTGATTGCACAAGCAGTAAGAATGTAGGTGGGAGTCCCCAAAAGGTGTGAAGGTAGCTTGCAGTGTGAGTGGAGAAGAATATTTTAATTCTGGATATACTCACAGGCACAACTAAAATTAAGAGATTAACAAGACTGACCATCTGATAAATATGCAACCCTCAAATAAGTGCTTAATTTCCCCAAACTCTTATGCATATTGAGATTTTATTTTCCCTTACCATACTAAGGAAGGATTTCTCAACTTCTCTCTTAGCTCAGGTTTATCTGTCTGTGCTTCATACAATTTAGTCATATTTACTCAGACTTTCACCTTAAAGTCATGTAGGACATTTATTTGTTCACCAAATATCCAATTTTGCATTGTATGGACTCCTCAGGTAATTTTTTTCTCTGCCTTTTCCTTTCAGTTCCCTGAAGCAGTATTTATTTTCTCTTTGAATCTTTGTCTGGTCTAACTATGTTCTTCGACCTTTAGAAATCTAGATGAGCATTTTCTAACAGTCAATTTTTCAATTTTGTGTTTCTGATCTCTATAATAAACCAATTTCAAGTTAGACATGCCACAAATCTTACAATACTGCATGTCTGCCTCAACAATCTCAGGTGTGTTAAATGATAAAGACAAATCACCAGTCTGAAGGTTATTCTTTTTTAGCATGAAATCATATCTTTTAGAAGTATCTTTTTTCCTCTAGGATTCTATATTCTTCAAGTTTCTTTAGCACAGTCTGATAACTGCATTCTTTTCCCCACTTCACTCTAGGCTATTAGAAATCTAGCATCTCTAAGCAAACAATAGAAAAAAAATTAGGAAAAAAACCCTTTTGCAAACTGCTGAGTCTGACAGGTTCAGCTGTTCTTTTGTTGTTATTCACCACTTTCTGCCACTCTTCTGGGCTTAATCCTCTGGCTTTACCTTCACTCCTGCAACTGGGTAGTGTTCTTAGGTAGAAAGAAAGGACCACTGCAAGTCAGAGCTCATAATTATCAGGCAGGCTCACACAGAGCAGGCAGCTGCCTCTAACAGCATACTGCTAGGGATGGCATGATAGCCCTGCTCTCATACACTTATTTAGCTGGTACTAGACTGCAGGAGGTTGGACTTGCTCTCAGCCTAGCAGCTTGGTGCTGAGGGTGGAAAATGGCCCTCCGAGCAGCAGCGTTCACTGTCTCATCTCTCTCATCCTTACTCTGTTCAATAGGAAAAGCCAGATTGATCCTTCTGTGCACTGTTTCTGGCTCCTCCGTTTCAGCTCCTTTACACAGCGGGAATAGTCTAGTCCTGGACCCTATTCTTGGTGGGATGCAATTCTTCTATATTTGCTTTGGTAAATTACTGGATCATTTACAAGGCCATCTAATTCAAACTCCTGTTCAAAGCAAGGTCAGTGATGAATTCAGGCCAGGTTGCTCAGGGTTTGCAAGATGCTAATGACAGCAGAGCCTCAGCTGATCATACTTAAAGAATGAACTCAGAGCATCTTGGACAGTTGTTTATTTTAAGCAAGGCTTTTAACATTGTCTTCTGTAACATCCTCATTGACAAACTGCCAAGGGCACACATCAGCTAGATGGGCAGTGAGGTGGACAGAAAAATAGATGAGTGACCAGGCTCAAAGTGTTGTGATCTACAGCAAGAAGCCTCCTCTCATTCCTGCTTTCCTGCTATAAAGTACATGGCACAGAAAGATATATCTGGTCTGTCTTCTATAAAATGTAAGGAATGATTATGCAAAAGGTGCACCATGATCAGAAACCTACAGTCTGACATTTAGATCTAAAGCAGGAATGGGTAATTTTTAAAGAGACTCATAACCTCATATGTAGTATTTACTTGCAAATTATTTTATGATTTTCTGTTTTTCATTTTTCATTTTTTTTCCTCATATCTTATTTATTATATACTGATTCTGCTTTTCATAAAAGTCTCTCTCTTCAGGAATGTGATTCAAGGCTGTACTTGCTGACAATGTCTTGTGTCAAACAGCAAGTAGAAAACACTGCACATACCAACTGATATACAAGAAAATTGCTAAATGCTTCAGAAGGAAAACAGGCAGTTGAATAAGGTGCATTTTATGATCAAAGACATTCATTTGTAAATTAACATTATGTTTGAAGTGAACCTAGTGAAAGGGTCTTATTGAAAAACCCATGAGCTCCATAGAAACCTGTGAACACTTTTCCAGCCACTCACATGTTCATAACATAATATTTATATGTGCACATCAGTTGATTTGACCAGTAATTTGTGCATTTTTTTGCTATTAACAAAATGAAAGCCTGTGAGAATGCACTACAGTAACTATTGGGGATTTAGTCACTTAGGTAAATTTTAGTTGCTACCATGAGTTTTTCAACACATGATAAGACTATCCCGACAAATTACTAAGATGTACATAATTTACACTTCAAGCTTTTCGTGATTGTTAAAGTGATAGTGTCAAAAAAGGATTCAGACATTACATGTAATCACAAGTAAAAGACCAAAGTAACAATATTATGGCAGAACAGACTATTTAATAATTAGCCAGGAAGAAGCCTTTTCAAAGGTGTGAGTCAGCTAAAGGCATGGCCTGTCTCCGTCATCACTAGGGTTGGGAGTCATCACTGAGTGGGAGACTTGAAATTTTCAAGGAATCTGATAAATTATGTATCGAAAGAGATTACTCTGCTGTAAAGACCACTATGCTTAAAAAAAAAAAAGGTCCTTGTTGGAAGTTATGCATTTCACTGTTTCACTCATATCAAGGTAATGACTTTATCTGGTGATGAAAGTCGTGATGACTTCATTTTTTTTAATTTTGTTTTTCATATCTGGATCCATCTCTCTTTCCACAAATGCTTTGAACAAATATAATTAACTCTTGACTGTGAGGGTGGCAGAGCAGTGGAACAGGCTGCCCAGGGAGGTTGTGGAGTCTCCTTCTCTGGAGGTCTTCCAAACCCGCCTGGATGCCACCCTGTGCCACATGCTCTGGGGATGTCCCTACTGGAGCAGGGGGTTGGACTAAATGATCTCTAGGGGTCCCTTCCAAACTTAACCATTCTGTGATTCTGTAATTTCACTTATATATATTACAGAATTCTTGTTTATGTAACTCAGCACATCACAGAATCATGGAATGGCTGGAAGGGACCTCTAGGGGTCATCTAGTCCAACCCCCTGCTGCAGCAGGGACACCTGAGCATACAGCATAGGGTGGCATCCAGGTGGATTTTGAAGATCTCCAGAGAAGGAGCAGTTGGGCAGCTGGTTCCAGGACTCTGGCAGCCTCATAGGAAAGAAGTTCTTCCTCACGTGGAGATGAAACTTTCTGTGTTCTAATTTGAACTGGTTACCCTTTGTTCTATTGCTGGCCACCACTGAGAAGAGGCCTATCAGTTCTCAAGATATCTAAAGCCTCTCACTGTGGATGAGATATATCATCTAACTAATTGTCTAAAGACTATCCAGACTGTAGTTCACAGAGACATAAACATCTAAGAAATATTTATTCTTTATTTGTTTATTCTGTTGTTAAGCTGTTATTTCATTACTGTGTATGACAAACATTTCAGAGTTGAAAATGTGAATGGGTACTTGATAAACTATGCTGAGTAACATACTTATTTCATGGTGGACCCACATTTTCTGGAAGTGAACAGGAACAACAGGATGAAATTGTTCTTGTTCTTTTAGGATTTTTTAATGGTTTTTCTTCCTCTTATTTTAGGTTTGCTGCTGGAGAAGCTGAGCAAAATGAAGAACTTGAAATAATGTATCAAAGATAATAGGAATAATTTATTTTTGTTGGTGAAAAATGAGAAAATGATTCTTCCTCAGGACTAGTAAAAGTTCAGTTTGCAGTTTTCAAGAAATGATTTTTACTGCCACTTGCCCCATGCTGAACAAGCAGTTCTAATAAACTTGCAGTATTTGCATCTTCATGATTATTTCAAAAACAGTAGCTCATTTGTTCTTAATAACGTTACTGAAAAGTACTAGTAATTATATAATGGCTATAGAAATCACATTTTAGGTAAATGAAGAGAGAAATGATTTTTTTTTATTATAACTCTCCAATTTATATGTAATTACCAGCTATAAAAGAACCTTCCTGGTATGCATAATGACCACCTTTTGTCCTTGCATAAAAAGTCGAGGTGTTTTCATTCAAGGTTTTGTTCTCTCCAGCTTATTTCTAGCTGGTTGGGGAGACAGAGGCAGCTGTTTTTATGGCAAGTCACACAGCTCTTCTTCAGACTATTGAAAGTGTTGGTAGGAAAACCAGCTGGGTGTATTCTTATTCTGTCAAATTCAGGCCATGGAAACAAGAATTCTGGGCAAGCTAGTCAAAATGTGCCATTGTTAAAAAAAGAGTAGTTTTTTTAATGTTAATAGAAACTAGCAATTGTTAATTACCTGTAACTGCTATGATTTAAAAATAATACAATAGAAAACATGCAGACAACATAAAGTGACACATATACTGGTTTTTTTTTGCAATTACCTTGGTCACTATTGAAGATCTGATGTTGTATGATCTTTGTGTGTAAGTACATACAAAATTCTAAAAGAAATAAATACAAGTCTCCTCTTGCAGTTTCAGTGTTTATGACTATTAATAGTAAACCACAGGGTGATGCTTTATGAGAATGAATGTATTTCTGTCTTTTGTATAGAAAAGATTATGGGCTGTGTAGGAGCATAGTCACCCCTATGATAGGAGTATGTCAGTTTCACATTTATATTTTGATTGGGCTAGAGGCATATTGCTGGAGATAGAAAATCTAGATAAAAGATGATTGCTTTAAATGATAAGGTCATGAACTGCACTGACAAACTATAATTATTGGGATAGAAAGCAAATGTTTGTTTTAAATGTGATGGAAAGATGGCAGATAGTGCTTGGATACATTCCTAAGGTGGAGGCTTCTCAGCTGAGTGAAGCTGAATAATGGGAAGAAGAGTAGCTGGGTATTAGACTTCACAGCACCTAGCGATTTTTTATAGTTAACTCTTATCATGAGAGGAGGTTCAGGCATTTAGAAATAGTAGTTTTGTCACTATCATTCCTGAAATGGGATGATGGACTAGGTACAGTGAGCAACTGGCATAGTATAGAAACCTGGACCTCTAAGCCTGCCATGAATATAGCTAGCAAACGAACTTAGACTGTAGACTTTACTATGGGTTGAGGTGGAAGAAATGTTACTGTCAAGAATATTCTGTTTACTATTTCAAAAATTAAGGAAATGGAGAGGAATATTCCATACTTCAATGTCTTTCTCAGCTTGATTCTTTTGACAAAAACAGTGGAGATATCCCTAAGAAGGAAGCAGGCAAAAACAAACAAAAAGCATCTTGTTACAGTGTTATTTCTTTCTAAACTTTAAATAATTTTTGTCACAGAATTATGTGATTAGTATACAGTATAGAAATATGAATGTGTTGTCTGCTTACTGTTGGTGCTTACAGACTGCTAACCCGTCATTTCCCTCAAGGGTTTCATATGGATCCTGAATATGGAAGAGAGATGTCTGGTTGGAAGGGATCTGCAGGTATTGCCTCTATTGCTCGTAATAACCCTCTGCACTAAATGTGAGTGAGAGACATGAAGAATTTTTTATTGAACCCAGTAGCTTTTGGAGGTGGGAGAGAAATATTTGGTTATCACAAAACATTGAAAACACCAGAACATAACATTTAAACAGTGTTCAATCTTTTTTTTTGTGTATAGAGACACTTGTGTTCTTGACTGTCAATGACAAGTGAATAGTGAATATAATACATAGTAACTCATGCTAAAACCTACAGGTAAATGACTGTATTATTTGCAATAAACAGCTTTTCATTTAATATACTGGAGTTGTTCCAAGGACGTCTTTTCACAGGAGAAGCAGATGCAGATGAAGTTTTGCACAATTTAGGCTGTATTTTTTTAAATAAAACATTTAATTAGCAGGCATGAACACAGCCAAACACTTGAAATGGTATTAAAACAATTGTTTGATATTAAGCAGCACACACATTCAACTTGTGAATGCAGTTATACTGAAAAGCTTGAAAATATCGACAAATTGTGGCGTGTTTAAAAAAGAAGTTTTAATTTTCTTCCAAGGTTTTTTCTTACATAAGTTGAAAACTAAAAAAAAAGTTCAAAAGAACATAAAAAATCAGAAAGAAAAAGAGAAAGGAAGAGAAAAGATTGTTTCACTAAATGCCAAAAGCTTATTAATGTTTCTTTGGAAGATCAGAAAAGGATTCTGACCCATATTTTAAACACAGTACTGAACCACTGTGCTTTTACATGGAAAAGTTTGTTCATATTATTATAAGAAATTATGATTTTGAATCATCTTAAAATTTCAATGCAACAATAGAACTTAAATAACATTTAGAGTGAGAGATTTTGTAACTAGGAAATCTGTTTTTGCAAAAATCAGTTTTGCAAAATGGTGGCTTAGGGCCAGTTCCAACAGAGCATTGCAAAAGTGACTGCTTATTTTACTGAAAGCATCTATTGATTACATTGAAAGTGTCGGAATGCTTAAACCTCAGTCATATTGCAAAGAGTCTTGATGTTTTGGGTTAAAATTTGAAGTGTGCTTTGAATGTCCTTAAGTTTATCATTTTGTTTGAAATCAAGGTTGAAACAGACCAAAAAGCTGATTTCATCACCTTAAAAATACAGGCTTCTCAGAGTTTAATAGTCATTAAGTGATCATTATATTGGTGCTGGAGTACTCTTATATTTACATACACTTTATAGACATTATGATCAAACAACAGTGTGCATATGACTACATACAAAATACCATAAATGTACCTCCACAAATCAATTTTTTTTCCAAAACATACTGAAAAACTTGTAATTGCTGCTGAGATTGCAGGCATCATTATAAAGACTTCAGGTTTAAAAAAGATCTGAAATTCTCTTAATTTTAGTGATCTAAAGAGGATATATAAACACACCTCTGGGGAAATAAATTTGTTCTTTAACTATACCAACTGTATGCAACATAAAAATTTAGTGCTATTAAAAATTGCCCTGCTATAAGTCATATATTCCTTGTAATCATATACTATATCATATACGCAGCACATAGAAATTATTTTTGCACAATTGCACAAAATTTTGCAAAATTACAACCTGTGCTATAAGAAGACTATCTTGAAATGCATTTTTTCAATACATTCTCCATTGTCTTTGAAGCAAATCCTAGGCTCACCAAATTCATAATCAGAAAAAGCTTCCTGAAGCAGTACAATACTGAAGGAATTTGCCATGGCAGAATCATGAATTCCAAAATAAGAAATTGATGTTTGTCACCCTGGACTTTAAGACAGCTAACTTTGACCTTTTCAAGGAGCTCTTTGGAGGAATCCCCTGGGCCAGAGTCCTAGACAGAAAGGCTATCCAGGAGACTTGGATAATATTGAAACACCACTTTCTCAAAGCTCAGAATCAGTTCATTCCTACAAGAAAGAAGTCAAGCAAGGGGGGGTCAGGAGACTTGTGTGATGGGTAAGAAGCTGTTGGGTAAACTCAATGGAAAAAAAGAGCACTGGAGGAAGGGCCAGACTACATAGGAAGAATATAGGAACACTGTCAGACAATGCAGGGATACAATGAGGAAGGCCAAGGCCCACTTGGAATTAGAGCTAGCAAGGGGTGTTGGAGAAAACAGAAAGGACTTCTATAAATACACCAGCAGCAAGAGGAAGGCTAGGGAAATGTTGCTGAATGGGGAGGATGCCTTGATGACAGAGGATGCAGAGAAGGCAGAATCACTAAATGCCTTCTTTGCTCATATCTTTGCTGTTAAAGCTAATCTCCATGAACTACAGAGCCTGGAGACAAGGGAGGAAGACTTTTGGCTGGTTGAGGAGGATTGGGTCAGGCATTATTTAAACAAACCAACCACCCACAAACCTATAGCCCAGATGAGGTGCACCCAAAAGTGCTGAGAGAAATGGTGAGGGTTATTGCTCATCTGCTTTCCATCATCTTCGAGAGATCATGGAGAATGGAAGAGGGACTGGAGGACTGGAAGAAACCAGCACCACTCCAGTCTTCAAAAAGGGCAAGAGGGAGGAGCTGGGAAACTACAGGCTTCTTGAAAGGTAATAGAGCAACTCATCCCACACACCCTCTCAGGCGTGTAAAGAAAAAGAAAGTGATCAGGAGTAGTTAGCATGAATTCACCAAAGGGAAGTCGTGTTTGACAAATCTGATGATAGCCTTCTACAATGGGATGACTGGTTGGATGGTGAGGGGAGAGTAGTCAATGTTGTCTACCTTGACTTCAGCTTTTGACATCGTCTCCAATAACATCCTCATGAAGAAGCTCAGGAAGTGTGGGTTAGATGAGTGGACCATGAAGGTGTTTGAGAACTGGCTAGATGGCAAAGCTCAGAAGGTGATTATAATTGGAGGCCTGTGGCCAGTGGTGTCTCCTGGGGCCAGTACTGAGCCTAGTGCTGTTCAACTTGTTCATCAATGACTTGGACAAGGGCACAGAGGGCACTCTGAGCAAGTTTGTGATGATACCAGGGCTGAGTGGAGTGGCTGACACTCCAGAGGGCTGTGCTGCTGTTCAGAGGGACCTGGACAGGCTGGGGAGTTGGGCAGAGAGGAACTTCATGAGGTTCAACAAGGGCAAGTGCAGGGTCCTGCACCTGAGCAGGAATAACTCCAGGCACTAGGACTAATCAGGGGTTGCCCTGCTGGAAAGCAGCTCTGCAGGGAGGGGTCTGAGAGTCCTGGCTGACACCAAGTTAACCATGAGGTAGCAGTGCACTCGTGGCCAAGAAGGCCAATGGGATCCTGGCTGTATCAGGAGGAGTGTTGCCAGCAGGTCAAGGGAGGGGATCCTGCCCCTTTAGTCAGCTCTGGTGAGGCCGCACCTGGAATATTGGGTGAAGTTCTGGGCTCCCACAGAGCATGGGATTTCTAAAACAAAATACTCTTGTGGCAAAATAAAGGATTTAAAAGTGAATAGTTCATGCACATATGATAGTGAGAAATTAGCATATGCAGTACCATTTTTGCACTCAAGCCATAGGTTTTAGAAATAGCTGTTTATTGCCAGCACCTGCTTTGGGTAGCAGTTTTATTTAAGCTCGCCAAGAGGTCATGTGAATGAGTCATGAAACTTATGAAGCCTGGCCCAATGAGGCAGTGATTGACCACCAGTGAGGGATGATTACCCCAAGGTAAGAGATGATGCAGAAGAGTTTTGGAGGGATTGTTGAGGTGCTTGGGAGGGTATCACATAGAGGAATGAAGGAATGCAGTTCAATCTGCTGAGCCTGGAGTACTGGAGGAGGTAGCTCTGGCTTGAAGGAAGTCAGAGTCTTGATGGAAGAAACAAAAACATTCTGCTCAGTCTTCAGATATGCATTATTAGTTCACCCCTCTGCTATTATTTGCTCTTTCAAAATATAGGTCTAGACCACTGTAACATCACCCTGCCCTTGTTTTTGCCCTCCTTAATCCTACTTAACTGCTGGCTCATATTCAGGCTATGTGTTTCTTGCAATACAAGATGCTGATATCATATGGAAGCTCTATCCTGGAGCTGGGCATCCTGCTGACTGCACCAAGAGTAGAGCTGTTTATCCAAAGTGACCTTCAAATATGGTCTTATCATCAGCCACACAGTAAACTCCGAGTAAACCATTTGTAGACTGTAAAATCGCAGGTTCAGTCCCACTGCCCAGGCAGGAGCTATGTGGCCTGTGAAGTGGAATGAACATTTTGGAGAGGTAGTTGTCCTTCCAGCATACAATTCGAATAACTATGTTTACAGGAATGCACTTTCCTGTCTTTTCTTTTGCCTCATACAAAAAGCATGAACATCTAGAGCAAAGGCAGCTCCAACAAAAGATGTTAAGGGGTGATCAAGACTTGCACATACATTTTCCCTCTTCTGGTATCTAGAAAACAGGAGAAGGCTTTGCAGTGATTGATGGAACAAACAGTAAACAGCAAAATGCAGAATAAAGTATACAAGTATAAACTGCAATAGAAGATGGTAGTAAATTTTCAGTATCACTGCATGCATTCTTCATCACTGTTGGATCTCACACTGCTTTTCCACTTATGGATGCTTAGATATTCATTTTTTTTCCTAAACAGTGGTTGGTCTGATACTTTATTAAGCAGATTCTGAAGAAATATATATATGTATAGAGATTAGTACAATTATTCTTCTACAGATAATGTTTACTCTGTCATATCTGATTGAGAACATTTCAACACAAAAAATCAGTTAGTCTTGCTCAAGTCACTCTTTTTTTTTAAAAGTCCTATTCTTCCTGCTGCGGAATTTGATATTTCCAAAGTTTCCACCTAGAAAAATTATGCTGATAGTGTAACCCTTCTGCTACCCAAAAGACAGACTGAAACAATAATGAGAATAACAACAGTCTTATTACTACCATTATAAATGGTAAAGTGGAGGAGGAAATCAAACAGTACTGAGGCTCATGCACAGTTGCTGTGTTGTAAATTTTATGGTGTCCCATGGCATGTTTTTTGCTTCAGCTCCCTTTGTCCCAGGTGTATTGACAGGGAACAGAGAAGCTTCTTGTGGAGCAACCTGCCATGACTCTTGGAGGCAGCCCTGCTCAGTTTGAACAGCACAAGGGGCTAACTAGGGGGCACAACAAGACCGGGAACTGCCACATATGGTTATGTTCTGGGGAAGGACAGCTTAGACCTGACAGAAGAGTCACTGTTAAGAAACAAGAGATGTTGACACCGGGAGCAGAGATGTAGTTCTGCAGGAAAGGCAGCCCTGCTTCACAGGCACAGTTCTGGGGCCTTTCACTCATGATGGCACACTCTGTAAGGCTACAGCATATATTTACTGGTTTTCAAATACATACCAGTTCCGTAATTACCTTAAATAATTCCTGTGTATTGTAGCTAAGTTTTGGACAGATACTGCCATCCTAAAGTTGTCATGTTGCTTAGACCCTTTCATTGCCTAACCTTGCTCTGTTCTACCCGAGGTCAACAACTCAATATTGCACAGGAAAGTTGTTTTGTTAAATAATTTAATCACCTCTTCGTGTAATGATAGAGTAAAATTGGCAGAGGAAGCTTGTTATCAATCTGGGGTACTGGTAAGTAGTAATTATATGTAATGAGGCTTTTGTCTTGCAGCATTCTGAAGATCATCTTGAACTCCTCCTTGTGCTTTAGCAAAGGACTGTCATGTTGAATTTTCCTTTAACATTTTCCTCACTCCCTGGAGAGAAATTATAGGTTGTTAGATGGAAAGTCATTTGAAGCCTCAATTTTCTTGAGTATCCTGCTCTTGTGGGGAGTACCAGGTGTGCTCAGCGACTCTGGCCTTCAGGTTCAAACTCAACTGGCATTCTACAAGTCTTTGATTTTTTTTCCTTCTGTTGAAGAGGCAGTGGTTGTCTTGACAGCAGGAACAAAGCTACATCCTTGCCCTTTGATATGTAACAAGGTAAATAAAACCAGAGTCAGCTTTTGAGAAATGGGGTATTTTTAAGGCAAAGGTTAAAGTAAATAATCTCATGCTAATAAGATTTATTCAAAATTAATAATTTTGTTCACAACATTATATTAAGGTAATCAATGTAGAAAATAAAGAATTCACCAATAAAAAATACACTTTTGTGAGGTGTATGATTTGTGAGGTGTGATATACCCAGAACTCCAGGTGATGTTGTTACACCTCAGAATCATATCCCAAAGGAAGACAGAAAAGCACTCAACAAATTAGTTTTGCTGAAGAGGAATAAATATTGAGAAATAACATAATTATATTAAAACTGTTAAAAGGAGTCTTGGAGTGCTGAACAAAACAAATTTTTGAAGGAGAAAATAAACACTTTACCTTTCATTGATTCTGAGATATTCTTACATCAATGATTTCTATGAAGGACCGCTGTTCATGAAAAGAAGATCTGTATAAAGCACTGTAGGAAGCATAAAAATGTTTTTAGGATACTAGAATGCTAAGGTCTTAAAGAAAGTTTTAACATGACCTGCTGTTTCTGAAAACTGAAACTTAGTCCACCCTGTAATGAACCTGAATTTGTAGACAAAATCTTACGGTGAGAATATTTAATTACTATTTAGATATTTAATTATTAATTTAGATATTTGTCAATTTTATGTGCAACTATAAATTCTTGCTATCAGCTCTATGTAACTGGCATGATTCTTGAAAATTCAGAAACCAGATACTGCAGATTTTCATTCTTAATATGTAAGAATAGACTTGCAGCATTTTATAGTATGAGACATAATTCTAGCACCGTCTTGTGTGCAGCTCTATGTTTATACAGGATGCCATCCATGCCATTTTTCTGCTTATTTGAAATTTTCTCAAAGAAGCTGGTGCTTGACTGTGAAACCTTGATTGGGAAGAAGTTGATGAACACATGAAGCAACCTTAACCACTGTCTAAGATATACCTCTCTTTTTATATTTTCTGAAAGGCTTGTCTCATGCTTGCAAAAGAACTTTAACAGCACATTTAAATGGTAAATGAAAATGAAAGACTTGCTTTTATTTTGTACATTTACAGAGCAGAATTTTCATAGAATCATAGAATTCTTAAGGTTGGAAGGGACCTTTAGAGGTCACCTAGTCCAGCCCCACTGCACACGCAGGGCCACCTGGAGCATGTGGCACAGGGCTGCATCTAAGTGGGTTTGGAAGATCTCTAGAGAAGGAGACTCCACAACCTCTCTGGGCAGCGTGTTCCAGGGCTCTGTCATCCTCACTGTCAAGAAATTTTTCCTTAATTCCTGTAGAACTTTGGTACTTCAGTTTGTGGCCATTTCCTCTAGTCCTAAGAGTGGCCATGACAAAAAAGAGGCCACCCCCTCCTCCTCACTGCCTCCCTTGAGGTATTTATATACACTGATCAGGTTCCCCCTCAGCCTTCTCTTCTCCAGGCTGAACAGGCCCAGCTCTCTCAGCCTCTGCTCATAGGGCAGATGTAGGCAGATTTTCTCATAGATACTTCTGTATTGATGAATCTTGAATTTGGGGCTTATGCTCATTCATTTGCCACATAAGCTGGAGTAAAAGGACACGTAAGAAGTGTGACTCTTAGATTCTTTACTGACAGGGTTCTGCTTAGGCCAAATGAGTATGCAGGTAAAAGTAAATTCCATTACGTATTCAGAAATTTCAATGATGGATATTCCATACTGTAGAAAGAGGATTAGATCTTAGACTTTCTTCCCCACTTATTACCTGCTGGAAGACATATAACTGCTTATAGAAGACAAATTATTTTATATTAAATGGAATATGCCTGCTGGAGCAGGAAGGTTGGACCAGATGATCTCTAGAGGTCCCTTCCAACCTTGTAGATTCTGTGATTCTGTTATTCTGTGATTAATCAATGCAATATATGATTTATTTTCGTTAGGCTCTCTCAGTCTCTTAGGAGATGGTAATTTAAGAAAATTCAGCAGCTGAGGATCAGACATCTTTTTTTGTGGTCATTATATTTTTAGACTTATAATTTATGTTATTTCATATGTTCATATTAATATTTTTTGTGTGCCTTTGAACTGCATGTAATTGTTGTAAGGAAGATCAGGGAGTATCAGATATCAGAACATATTATTATTCTTTTGCATGCTTCAGAGACAATAGGGTCAAAATACTATAGCAAAGTTAAAACTTTGCTATACGTGCTTATACATGATAGACAAACATCTATATTAGTATGAATACCTGAAAATATAAAAAAAAAGTTTAATGTATTTGCAATCAAAAGGTACTTTGATTTACTCCAATATATAATTAGTATATGAAGCTCAATGAAGATAAATTGTGTAGTGGTCTACAAGAAAACAAAATGATAGGTAAGGTTGTGCCAGTGAATATGTTTTTTAAAAAAACCTAACAGAATATACTAAAAGGCTGGATTCAGAGGCAGCATCAGTATCAGTCTGAATCTGGAGCTGTTACCATAGGTTTTATGAGGACAGGAAAATGGTGTTTCCAGGTTTGTACCAGGGGATTGATTTGTTATTGCACTTGCTATAGCAAAAGCCATATTGCTGGCTTTTCTGGAAGACAACTTTTTATGTTTTTCTGTATCCCGATATTGATATTTTACCCTGACCATCTGCAGGAAGGAAGCTTACAGGATCAAGTGCATATATCTGCATGTATCTCTGTATTGCCTCCCTCACAACTTCTGAATCTATTGGTTGAATTCAGCCAAATTCAGCAGAATGAAGAAGTTCAAAAGATATTTAAGTTCCTGTGAAATCCATGAAAATATACATTTGGATAGGTGAGAACTTTCCTTATCAGAGAGAAATTACAAAGTGATCTTGTATATTTCTAGGCACCAAAGATCTGGTATGGGAAAGAGCTGCTCCAAGTGCCTTCTAAGGGAAGATCTTCAGCCGGAGCTCAGAGACCTGCCTGTTGGTCATGGGACACAAACCTGTGGAAGCCTCATTAGTACTGATGCTTGCAGAAATGTCTATTTTAATAACCGTTTGGAAGGAGGGCAGTAAATGCAGCTCAAAGCTCGGGTGTAAGCCTCTCGCTTGACCGCGCTGGAGGTAGTCACCAGCCAGCTGTGCAGCGTGGCACTGGGTTGAGAAGCCAGCTGTGCCTGTGATGCCAGCTGTGCCTGATGCCAGCTGTGTCCGTGCTTTGGGCTGAGCCAGCTGTGTCTGTGACGCCAGCTGTGCCCGTGCTTTAGGGTATTGGGTGCCTGAGCCACAATGCTCTTCCTCTAGTATCCTCATGGCCCTTCTGTTCCTGGGAGCCTGGGAGGAGAACTATTATTTTACTGTGTTTTGGAGTTCCTCTCCTTCTCTCTCTTTGGTCAATATCTTGATTTCTTTCTTTGTTTTTTTTCTTTTCTTTTTTCTTTTTTTTTCCAGTTTCTTCCACATAGCCCTTTTTCTTTGACACTGACTGATTTTAAATACTCAACATTACCTTGTCCTTCTCCTTCTACTGTTTTTTAACCTTATTAACTTAACTTCTATGATATAACTTATCCAGCGGTGGCTGGGCTCCCTCCCTGAGTCACCAGACGGTTTCTAAAACTTTGACGATACCTAAACACTGTATTGAATGAAAGTGCTGCCATCATAATGAGAGGGCATCAGAGTGTGACCCCACCTCCCCATCTGCTGGTTGGACCTTTCCTTGGGGAAAAGCATGCCAAATGCTGCTCTTTCTGTAGCTCAGCAGTACATGGCTCTGCCATTGCCGCTGCTTCTACCAGTTGGCACTAAGTTGTGCTGCAACTGCAGCACTCCCATGGTAGCTTTGTTTTAATTATTTCCAGAGCAATGTAACAACCACACATGTGAGTAAGTGAACAGTTGCCATTTGGCATCGGTCATGACTTTAGCTTCGTGATCGTATTTTATTAGTGCAAGAATTTTTCGAACAGTTGATATTTTTAAAGTGCAAATTTTTGTTCCTTACTGAATATCTATGTCTGAATTAGCTGAAATAATTTCCTTTTATAATGAATATGAAGAGAAATAGGTACTCAGTGTATGATCCTCTAACCTACTCAGAGTTTTAATGTGAGATGTAATTGGGAAGTGCAATTTCTTGCCATTGATCATACAGGCAGGCTGGGTGACTGACTAGGATGTAGATTTATACCTCAGAGGTCCCATACTAGGGGAAAACTAAGGTCCCTAGCTGCATTTCTCTGCTTATTTTTAGTCTGTAAATTCCAGTCCTAGGCTACTAGGGCTGGGGCTAGTGGGACTCAGCATTTTTACGTAGTCAGTGTTTTGAGGGGGGGCACTTGCTTATTGCACCCTCTCTGAACTCAATTTCTTAGCTGAGCCACCAGTTTCCTGAAATGCTGGGAACCACAGGAGACTGAAGAGAGGACAAAGCAAAAACTCTATCCTCCTTGCCCAATGATTGAACTCTGCTCATTCTCCTCCCTTGCCTCTCCAGCATCCCAAAAGGCTGTCAGTGCGCAATGTAGCTGCAA
>JAUBOD010000333.1:23658-50659 GCA_032353885.1 Nothura maculosa
ATGATTGAACTCTGCTCATTCTCCTCCCTTGCCTCTCCAGCATCCCAAAAGGCTGTCAGTGCGCAATGTAGCTGCAAGTTGTTAAATCCAAGAGCTTCTGACCAGTCTCAGCAAAGGAAAATGATGGCACAAGGAAAGAACTCAGCTGGTAAGCACACAAACAAACAGCAACAATAACAAAACAGTACATATATGCTATTTCTTGTGTCTATAGAGGCTTTACTGGAGCCCCACTGAGCAGGCACTCGGATGGAAATAGTCACTTCCAACTACATGTCTCTATTCCTGCCCTATTGGCTCACAGCGGGGAGAAAAAGGGACCACTTCTGCCCAAGAACTCCTCTCTTCTTCCTGCATTTGAGGCTTCAGGATGCAAATTTGATTAGCCTGATTTTCTTTTGTGCCTGTGAAGATTATTGTGCTGCTCAGAAACTATCATGTGTAAAAACAAAGGTGCTTATTGTGAGCTACACCAGACATATATTCCTCTAATCATTGTACTTCCCATATCTGTATGAAAATCATTAATAGCAAAAGGCTTTGCAATTACGCAGCTACTTTCTCTGTGAGTGTTCTTGAAAAACTTTGCTTATTTCTCAGTGGCATATTCAGAAGAAAAAGAACAGAAAGAGTTTTAGCTGGGGCCCATTAAGTGTTTTTCCATCTGCTTGGGGTGAACCAGAAAGAGCTATGTGTTAGGTCTTGCCTTATGGCAAATCCTGGTCTGCAGTTGCTGTTTTCCCACACTTACTTAAGCTTCTTTGCACATCCACGCACACAAAGCAGATGCCGGTGCCACAACAGGCCTGAGAGGCTCCTTCTGAGTGTGAGACAGTTTTATACAGCCAGGTCCTCGGGCCTAGCCTCCAGCAAAGCCAACCAACCAAACAAAAAGGCTGCTTATGGTTGACATCAGATTATTTGAAACAGGTTTATCGATTGAAAAGGCAAAAAGCACACGAGATCATGAGTTGTCTGCTGTAATCTTTCTGGACTCAATAGCCTTGTTTGTTTAAAGGCTTTGGGGAAGGAAAATCACTGCAGAAAACATAGTATTTTTCAATTTTCAAGTTTCTCAGCACTTAGAAAAAACAGTGGCACTGAAAAGGCACTACGAATGTTAAATAATACTTTCTATTTATACAAAGTAGGAGAGTGAGAAAACAACAAGTAAAATGTATCTTTTCATGCACTGACAGTGATTGTTCCCTCTCCATGGGGGTGAAATCTTGCTATATGAAAATAATTGGGAGTATGCCACTAACTGTAACAGGGCCACAATTTCACCCTTTTTATTCAAACCTGGACTCTCTCTTTGACAAGTGGCCTCATCTCAAAATTTTCTCTAGGGAGTCATTACTTTTATATTATTTGCAAATCTCCACTCATCGATTTTATAAAATACTTTTCAGAACTAGGCAGACTACTCAAAAGAAATGGTGAAGTTGATAAATCTATTGTTAAAAGACTAAAATAATCTCAAATCAAAATCACCTTCCTTTTTCATTCTTCTACATTATTTGAAAGATTTTTGTAGTAGCCATTTTGTAGCTTTTGAGTATGAGGTTGCCAAAACTGTTCTGATTTAATGACCTCATGAAAATAAAGCTCATGATTCATTTGTGGAAGTTAGAACTGTTAACAAAGCTAAAACCTGTAGAACAATTATACTAAAGTAACTTAATGAACTATATCTCTTTGTAACAATAAAATATTCTACCATACTAAATTACTGTAGTTTAATATCAACAGCAAGTACAAGTTTATCATGTTTTTCTTGTATATTGTAATTATAAAGTAAAGCAAGAAACTTCATACTGATAGAACATTCACAGATATACATGAATTTTTTTTCCAGATTTTTCCAGATTTTTTGGTCAAATTGTATTTCCATTATTTCAATATCTAAGCTTACATAATTTCTGCATTTGTAACAAAAAATACATATTGCTCCACTTTTTTGGGGGGCGGGTGGAGAAGATGCATTTTATATCCTAGGTGACTAAGGCAATACCTGCTAAAATGCGATTTATTAAAATAAAATAATACAATCTTATTTTAATAAATAGAGATAAAATAATACAATCTTATCTCTATGAACTAATGCATATAATATCCTATTTAAAAAAATAATTTTGGCCCAGTGTAATCTGAACACAATGCTCATGTGTTTATTTCCATGGTGCAAGATCATTTACACATATTTCCACTCACTCTTGCAAGATTCTTCTGAAAAGTCTTTGTAGATTATCTTTCATTTCATATTGAGCTACCCATGTTCATGATTAGATGTTGATGGAATTTGGCAATTTAATCTTCTCTTTCCATTTTTAGAATCTTTTAGTCTTTTCTAATCATGAATCTACTGATTCAAAAGCATAGCACCTGATAGTTTTTGCATATTTATATACTCCTGAATGTTTGTTTTTCAGATTTTATCAATTGCTTGGCACTAGCTCTGTTAAAGATAGAGTAATATCTTTCCAGCATTTGCTATAAAATAAAGATATAAGAAGGAAACCATGGCAAACATCTTGCCTTTGTGATAACATTATTAAAAGTCTAGTAGAGGTTGGATCTACAGCCCTTAGAATTTACTTTATACCAAAAAGCTTTTCGAATACATAATGAACAGTCACAAATGAGAACCTATTCAGATGGTGTGGTATTGAATCAAGTTCATCAAAGTTAAAGTAGCATGTATTTTCTGAAAGCTGTAGATGATTACACACTGGTATAACTTCAATGAGTTCTGATAATCATAATTTCCTGTAATAGAGTTAATTAAATTATGTTCTGTCTTGGGGCTCCTTTTCTTATACTAGAATGATTGTAAAATACTCTATTATGTTTCATTGCTGTGTAGCAGATTCTACTTAAAAGAAACCAACAAAACTGCCATATTTGTTAGAAATAAACTATTTTCTATTTTGTGTCTACTGATTCCTTCAATGTGTTACTTCTAAATTGTACCTGCCAAAGATGATTGAGAGCCAGCATTTATTGAACTAAAAGGAGCAGGGCCAGATTGACAGGCGTTCTGCAGCCAGCCTCATCTTGGTGGAGCTTTTCAGGATCTCAGTTTACCTGCTGTGCCCCTGCACTACCTTATGAGGCCAATGGAGTCTTGTCATATGTTCTCTTATTAGCAATGTCTTATATTTGAAACATGTTTGTAACATGCGGTTAAATAAAATTCTGTACCAGTGGAGTGATGGTAATGCTATGAAGAAAACAATAGACAGTCAGACACATAACAAAATACGAGTAAATCTGAACAAATCTGAGCTTCTTATCTTGTTCAAACACTTGATCTTTGAACTTTCACTTTGTGATACCTTTTGTCAAAGCCCTTTGATTGACTTAGAGTTCATCTTTCCCCTTCACTTACATTTCATAAGGCTCATGGGATATGAATGACAGTGGAATACGGTAAAATATATTAGTTCTTCTTAAGGCACCTGAAATTACTTTATGCTGGCAATTATATACAAAATACACTAGATGCATATGTGAAGGCTAGTTACTGTGATACAGATAGAAGTACAGGTACAGGTGAACTAAATGTAAAAATACGTCTGTGTGTGACATTTCTTTTACAGAATTCATAAAATTCTCCGCCTCTCACTGCAGAGAAAATGTATATATTGTAATATTTGTTTTGAAAATCTATGTATTGGCTGACCATATGAACATGTTCTCATTGCTTGCTCAGGCCTTTGAGCAATTTGCAGCCTTTTGTTAGCAAATAAAGGCTCTCTGAGGCTCCTACTTGAGCACAGAGTTTACCAGCTGCTATCCACTACTAGACCTCATTAGGGGCCTGCTGTTCTGCTGAGAACCACACCACATGCTACACCCTGCGTTGTCTGCATATTAGCCTGTTGCTGTTCCTTAAATTACCAGGTACAAAAGGTTGTTCTATTTCTCCATAGAGAGCTACCACTCTTATGCAGCTTGAAGAGGCTCTATATCATGATCTCTCTAACTAATTAAGGCTTGCAGACAAGCCACAGGTTGTTACAGAGGATTTGTCCCCATGGCTGATATCACTGTTTCTTTTTTGTTTGCTTGTTTGTTTTTGCCTTTTTGTTTGTTTTGTTTACAAAGGATTAAAGCTGCTGTTTCTTAGATTAAAGTCTTAAAACAACAGCATCAAAACTGATGCACACTCCCATAGATGTTTAAAACAAAATGCTTCTTAGAATCGACTAACGGAGCTGTTGTTAGGACATTGTTAGGGAGAGATATATCATTAATTCTAAATGTATATTTGAATATAAGGAAAAAAATGGATTATTTTCTATATGATTAGAATTAAATCCATTCTAATTATGGTCATATAGAGTTTCATATAGTTCTGTTTGGACATGGGGTGTTTGCAAAAAAAACCCAAAAGTTTTGGCCAAGGTAAGTCAAAGTGGAAATACTCTATTTTTACTTTTATGATATGCAGTTTTGGTGTATTAGTATGAAAATGTGGGTCTCTCAGGTCAATCTGCTTGCAGGCTGTCCCAAAAGAAATTATTATTCCCGCTGTCCCTCTTTTGTCTTCCAAGTGAGCTGTCAGTCATCATATACTGGACTGCAGTTGTGGCAGCCACCAGGATTTTGTATATCTTGTTTTTGTTTACTGTAGAATGTCTTATCTATAATACGTTGTTGTTTGTTAGGTATTTCCCAGATGTAAATGTGAGAAAGAATTAGTTGAATTTCTAATATGGTAGCATGTGTTCCACAGATACCACATATTAATTTAAAATCTTGTCCAACAGCTGAAACAACTAAAAAGTTTGTTCTTTTGTGTATACGTCATTACATTTTGGTGTGTTACTCAAAGAGGATCAAATAAAAATTATTAAATGAAAACACAAATGTAACAATTAAGAAAATTGATTAATGGCCATTTCTTTTTGTACCAACGCGCAGCATTTTTCATGTGATTTCTGTTGCTATTAAGTGTATAGAAGTCTACCAGTACACTTATGGACTTGCTATGGACTTGCTTTACAAATGCATTTTTTCATGTAGCAAAATTATCTTCATGTAAAGTGGAGTAGCAGTGTTGGAATCTTTTGAGAAAGTCAATTTATATGATTTAGGAACAATTAATGATCCTGTTACATGATTTGCCATCTGTTCAAAAAACAAGCAAACCCATCTACTCTTTCCTCCAGGAATTCAAAGCATCATCATAAGGTGTTCCAGGAATTCTATAACACGTGTGTAAAATTCATAATGTGCAGATGGCTGTGAAATTTCACTTAAAATGGAACAAAACATCTTCATTCTGCATGTTTAGCTGTGTAGCTTACTAACATCGGAGTTCCCAGCTGTCATAAATATCTATTAATGATAATGTGGTCTGACATTGTGGGTACCCCATGCAACAATTCTGTAATCTCTATTAAAGCCTGTAACTCTTGCTTGAACTATGCTGTATTTCTGAGAAACTAATGCAGACTGTTTGACACAGGAGGAAATTTCAGTATATTTATGGCTGTCCCCACAATTTGTCCCCTACTTATCACAAATTACATTATTTCACCTTTTAACCACTATGCCTTGATCTGCTTCGTGAAGGAGCTTCTACTAGCAGAAACTCCTTCCCTGAATATATATTTTACATATTAGAAAAGAAATGATGAACTTCTTCTTTTCCATCCTAAGGCTGACTAGGCCTTTAAAAATTACAGAGTATATAACAGAGGAATAACTTTGAAGAAAAGTTATAAAGTGATAGAAAAAGAACACCTGCCATTTTCTGCTACAAACCTCAGGCAGATTACGGTCAAGGTCTTTTGTAATCTGCTTCCTTTATGAGATAGAAAGCTATGTCTCTTCTGTCATACAAAAACATTATTTTCTTAGACCTTTTCTGAGTGTTTTCAAGATTTTCAATATCCTTCTTAAAGTATAGAAAATAGAATTGAGCATAGCCTTACAAAAATGTTTTGCTAATACTGTACAAAAATTATATATCTCAATTTCTATGTAGGATTCTTCTATGCAAGATTATGCATAGATCTTTGGTTTTAGCTGTATCATCAGGCAGTAATTTGTGTTCTATTTTGTTTATATTGTAATTTCTAAATCTCTTTCACTGTCATTGTATGAGCAATATAAAAACTTACAGATAATATCTGCCTTTTTATTTTCTTTGTTCCAGATATATGACTAACAAATGATTAAGCATAAATTAAAATATATTGTTGAAATGAGCTGACTTTACAAAGCAGACTGGATCTGTCTCTGTAAATGATCTGTCTATCTATTATTTCCTTGCCAATTTTGCATTGTTCATGGTTGGTTGTTTTAGAAATTCTCTTTAACATCTTAGTTTTTGCTAAGCATATACCCCTGCAATACCTCAAGATAACTATCCTTTCTAGATGATGATTTCCCATTGGCAATTATTTTCAGAGTTGTGTCACTAGTTTTTTGACCATTTTGCAGACCTATGCAAATTTTACAAGGCTGACGTAATCAAAACACGATGTTGAACTAAGTAATGTAAGTTGTAGAAAAAAACAGATGAACTCGTCTTTAAACATCAAAAGATTTCTTACATGAAACCTATGACACATACATGTATGATAAAATTTCATAAAATCCCATTCCCATTATTAATACCCATTATTAATGCTTCCATCTCTTTTCACAATGATTTTACTTTTCATATGTGCCCTTTCATGGTTTTGCTTAAGATGGATATCAGATGATATTGTTAGTGGCTTTCCATTTTTTAGTGTAAAATTAACTTTCTCCTTTTGGGTTTTGGAATTTCCCTGATATTTGCATAAAAAACCTTCAAACATACAAACCAACAAATGACTTTTTAATGGTTCACATTATTAGTCAGCTTTTGATACTCTGGCTGGAATGTTAATTACTTTGAAAGAGACTTCAAACATAGCTTTAAGGCAGACTGGTCTGAACTTGTACTTTTTTCCAAATTCTTTCTCTCCATCAGTCTATGGTTCTTCAATGGTATTTTTTATTAATCTTTCTCTAAGTATTTTTATTATTTACTTCAAAAAAAGGAATGTTGATAGGGCCTCATTTGTTTAAGTAGTTACTAATCAGTTGATATTTGTTAAGAAAAGAATCATACTTCTTCAGTATAATAGGTTCTTTGGCTTTTAAAACCATTTTGTTTGTATGTACTGTATTTAAAGAGCTGTCCTTGGGTCCTTTGCCACCGAAAGATGTGCTGGTTTCATCACTAGGTTTCCTTACAGAATACATGCTCCTATGGAAAGTTATGGCAGCTATAGTGACCTCGTAGCTCCATGTGTACACAGCCTCTCACTGTTCTGATTTTATCATTCGTGTTTATACAAAAGTTCACTTTTTTCTAACCATATGAGATTGAAAAGGGAAATAACCATAATTGTCAGAGGTATTTTTGAAAAGTAAGGCTGCCGTGTATATTTTTAGTATTCATTCTTGTGTTTAAAAATAAAGATGCAGCTATTTGCAAAGCAGTGTTTGGGCTATCCTTCAAGATCTTTGAGGTCTTCCCTTGGAGCTTGTGACTGATGGCACCAGGAGGACAGCTCCTTCTCTACCTGCCTGTCTGGGAATAATTTTTTCTTTATTATTCATCACTCAAACATCTCCCAATCCCTCCAACAATCCAAGATTTTCAGTGTTATTAAGTCCCTCTCAACACTCTTCTGCTTTCAGTAGTTCTCTTCAAATAATATGAAATATGTACCTGAAAATAATCTTAAACGCAGATTAGAGTGATGCAATATTACTAACTAGGTCATGCTGCCAGCAGTGGGTGTGATAGAGCAAATGGTGGGAAAATTTGTTCAATAGCTATCAGACTCAGAATGTTTTTGCTGGCATTATTAGGGAAACAGCCATAAAAAGACAATTGAGAGAAATAAAATTATTTGGGTCCTTGAAATCAAGAATGAAAGGTGAAATTTGAAGTTTGGTACTGCAGAAGGAGTAGCAGGAGCAAGTTAATACAAGAGAATGAGAGCCAAAATTGTAGACAAAGAGTAATCTCAGTTGCACAGTTTTTTTACAGATTGAGGGTATTTAGTACAAATGTTACAAATTTGCAAGGACCATACTGGAAAATCATTACATATCAAATGAGATTTAAAGCTGGAAAGAATTTTGCCTATGTGTTTTTATGTGTGGTCCAGAAGAGGAGCCAAATAATTCACCCTTGGTTATAATATCATTAGGACAAAGATTAAATATTCAGATAAAAAGCCAGAGTAACAGGCACTGTATTGAAGAAGACAGATGTAGAGACTGAGATTTTACTTTCAGTTAGGATTAACATAAGAATGGTGATATTGAGTCAGACCTGGCCTACTATACTGATTGCAACAATAGCCAAAAGAAGATGTCACTTGGGGGAAAGAATGGCAATAGAGCAAGCATATGGTAATGATTTCCTGAAGAAAAGTGGAAAACAATAAAGAAAAAGATCAATAAAACCTGGAGGAGAATCTTGTGGGTGGAGAAACAAAGAATGGGATACAGCAGAGGAAATGCTGCAATAATAGATACTCTGGAAGGTGGAGAATCAAGAGATGTGCTCTGAAGTTTGAGGGGTATAAGACCCTGGAGAAGAGAAAATTCCTGGTAAATCATAGAATCATGATAGAAAGATAATGGAGAATAGATGCCTGGAAATGTCCAGGAAAAAAAAAAAGGAAATGAGAGATAATTTTATCTTTATGATTTATTCACTCAAAACTAAGTCTAAATTAAGGCTAAAATGTTTATGAATTGTTTATGTTTTTCGGGTTTCAGGTTGAACTTTTTTTTTCTGGTCCCAATGCTAAAACATTCCCTCTCATATGAAAGCATGATTTCATATTAGAGGGATTGATGTTAGAGACGGAAGATAATGGCTGGAGATAGCATGTTGGAATTAAGAGGAAAAAAAGATAATAGGCAGTCATAGACATATATTGTCGAGATATCACAGAATCACAAAATGGTTGAGCTTGGAAGGGACCTCTAGTCCCTCTAGTCCCACTCCCTCAAGCAGGCACCCTAGAGTCCCTCTAGAGAACTCTAGTCCCTCAATGTTCTTCGAGCAGGGACACCTAGAGCACAAGATCACATACGGTAGCATCCAGATGGGTTTGGAAGATCTCCAGAAAAGGAGACTCCACCACCTATCTGGACAGCCTGCTCTAGCATTTTGTCACCCTCACAGGAAAGAGATTCTTCCTCACATGGAGATGGAACATCCTCTATTTTATTTTGTACCTGTTACCCTTTGTCCTGTCACTGGCCACCAAGGAGAAAATTTGGCCCCATCCTGCCTACAGTCTCCTCATATATTTGTACATGTCGATAAAATTCCCTCTCAGTCTTTTCTAGGCTAAATAGGCTCAGCTCGCTTAGTCTTTCCTCATATGAGAGATGCCTCAGTTCCTTAATGATCTTTGTTGCTCTATGCCAAACCCTTTCTAGAAGCTCCACGTCCCTTCTAGTGTACTGGGGAGCCCAGAACTGCACTCAATACTGAGTTGTGGCCTCACCAGAGCTGACTAAAGGGGCAGGATCCCCTCCCTTGACCTGCTGGCAACACTTCTCTTGATGGAGCCAGGATCCCATTGGCCTTCTTGGCCACGAGGGCATTCCTGGCTCATGATGAACTTGGTGTCAACCAGGACTTCCAGGCCCTCTCTGTGGAGCTGCTTTCAGCTGCAATCTGTCCTGGTACCTGGGGTTATTCCTCCCCAGGTGCAGGAGCCTGCACTTATCCTTGTTGAATTCCATGAGATTCCTCTCTTCCAAACTCTTCAGCCTATCCAGGTCCTTCTGAATGGCAGCACAGCCCTCCGAAGTGCCAGCCACTCCACTCAGCTTGGTATCATCTGCAAACTTGCTCAGGGTGCACTCCGTGCCCTCATCCAGATCATTGATGAACAAGTTAAACAGCACTGGGTTTACTGGGTTTTACTGATCCCTGAGGGAACACCACTGGCCACAGCCTCCAACTAGACTCTGCCCAATTTCTCACTACCAGCCAATTCTCAATCCACTTCATGGCCCATTCATCTAAACCACATCTACTGAGCTGCCTTATAAGGATGTTATGGGAGACGATGTCAAAAGCCCTGCTGAGGTCAAGTTTGAGGACAAAATCTACAGCTCTCTCCTCATCCATCTATTGAGTCATCTCATTGTTGAAGGTTGTCATCAAATTGGTCAAATACAGTTTTTGCTTGGTGAATCCAAATGGCTACTCTTGCTCACTTCCTTTTCCTTAACATGCCTAGAGATGGTCTCTAGGATGAGCTACTTCATTACCTTTCCAGGATGGACATAATGCTAACTGGCCTGTAGTTTTCTGGGTCCTCCCTCTTGCTCTTTTCAAGTTGTTCAGGTTCTCCTTCAGGTAACCCCGGGGTTACCTAAGGTGTAACTCTAATATGGGTGAAGGAAAAGGAGCATAGGAACAGAAGTGAGAGCTCAAATAAGGACTAGATTGGAGGGATTAGAAGCTCAAAAGTCTTTGAAACAAGAGTGAAGAGTTTAAGACAGTTGCATAAAGTGGATTATGTACATAGCAAATGTTGTCTGGAGTATGTCATGGATCATGTTCTATATCAGAAGCAATGGGATATGAACAGAAGAAGAATTACGGTATAGCATCATGAATATACAAAATGCTGAATATGAAAAAAAGAGCTCTGTGGTGGAATCCAGAGAATACTTGTTTTATAAGACTCATTATGCTTTTTCTAATTTTGGAAGCTCGTTATTGTGTTGCTGATTAACTGCATACCCTCTGTCCCTATCCTTGGTAAGTCACATGGCAAAAAACTCAAGACTGGGTAAAGAAGCCATCAGCTGTCATGATCTTTCCTGACAAACAGCAGCTTCTCATTGTGTTAGGCTGGTTAATAAATGTGCGAGTCACAGCATTCAACAGCAGAGGCTTACCCAGAGGTGAATTCGGCCCCTGAGGCCATGGTGTGCTCTGACTTACAACACTGATGTTGCCAGATCAGCTGGGAGTAAGAAGACAACTTGGTCCATTGCCGTTTGTGACATCCACTCTGAGACTTTCACTGGCACAGCTGTCGAGCAGACACAATTACTGTTCCACAAAGAGATGCTAATTATTTACGGACGCATTGAAAACAAAAGATTCTAACATTCGATTTCAGAGTTTCTGGAGAAATGGAGGTAGTAGTGACACCAGTTACCGTCATGATTCAATTCAAAGAGTAACTTGATTTTGTATTAATTCCAGCAGATTTTCTTTTTTTGTATATATTGAATCCCATGGCAAAGTATAGTTTGGGTGAATCTGTGATCCTGTTGCTCTTCTCAGGCACTGAGATGACATAAAGTGGAGAACCTACTACACACATGCCAGAAGTCTTTCCTTTGCCTTTCCTTTTCCTTGACAAAGGAAAAATATGGAAGAAAAAGAAAGAAGCTGGAAGAAAAAGAAAGCCTCCAAAATCATTGCAAAGAAAGATGCTCTGTAAAGGTTCAATATTGTTCTGTTCCTGCTGTTGCTTTCCATGTGATGGATCTGAATCTTACCTGAGGGCTAAGTTAATGTGACTTGAAACTTATACTTTCATTTTGGCCCATAAATGGACACCGGGTAGTTCACAGGCATTCCCAATTTGTCCTCACATTATGCAACATGTTCGTCTGGATGGATCAGCTTTGCGGACAAGGGGGAAAAAGTCTGGCTGTGGTCTACCTGCTGCTTCTGCTCACGTGGTTGCCACCAACACTGTTGTGCTGATGTTGCTTGCCAGGCAGACACCTGCCCATGAGGAAATGGCCTGGGACTATCACATCATTTTAGGTAGGTCAGGAAACAGCTGTTAGGCACTGTAATTTGGCTCTATTAATTTGGAAATGAATCTTATTCAGCCATGTAGCTGTTTGCCTGTTAACAAGCTCAAATGTATTATACTGTGCATAATATGCATGATTAATGCTTGTTTATAGAAACAATTTTGCACTATGAAAATCTATAGCTGTTTTTTGGTGTGCCAGTGAGAAGCAGGACTGAGCTCTTTGCCTTTCCGCAGAGGTGGTATAACTTACTAATGTGGTTTAACTTATTTGGAGGATGAGCAAGGAAACTGCTATAGCCACATGGCAAGGCAAGTTCTTGGAAGCAATTCTAATTCCATACAAGTGTGCATATTTTAGGTCACAGTTCAGCTTGCAGGTTATAGATGTGATTTTTCACATATATAAGGCTATATCTAGCCTTGTTTTTCAGCCTTTTTCCTCATAGATAGTATGAACTAACCAGTCATGTGAAAATCTCATCTTCACTCTTTTCTCTAGATAATTATATATATGTATTTATATTAAAATATACAATTTTTTATTTTATAATTTTATTCAGTGTAATATTAGTGAAGTATTTTTGCTCTTATATTATAGAATTTTGATAAGAGAAGACTTTGGTTATACATATGCAATTCACTGTAAGTTTTATTCAATAGTATCACATCACAATGGGTTACCTTTGCCTAAAATACGATGTCTCTAGGTTGATTCATTTTCTGTCAGTATGGCTGTGGTTTTACTTACTAGGAGTAACACAAGCCACATTTGTAAGATTTTCCAAAGTAATTACAATATTCTAATTAAAAGGAAAGGCTAAGGCCTTGATACAAAAGTACATTAAATGTTATTCTCTTTTATATTTTCAATTTTATTATTGTTTCCCCATTAAAAATAGATTATCTAGTAGCCATCAACACTCAGTTTTACACTACCACCATATGGTATCATGTGTTTTCCTCTGTGGCCTTTTTCTAGTTTTACAGAAAGAAAAAAACAGAGACTACCTAATAAGTTACATAAAAGAAGAAGAACAACAAAAAAGGGAACATATTTTATTTCCTATTTCACTCCTATCAGCCATCCAGCTACTTAAAAGAAGAAGCTGTATAAAAAAATATTATCCTTTACTGCAAAAAGAATATAATTTAACATATGACATTTTCTCCAAGGAGACAATTGCCCTACCTCTCCTATTCACTTGATGTTATGTTGTTTTCTTTAGTGCTACATCTCTAATTCAAATTGACCTAGCTACTAATAGAATTTAACTTATTTCAGTCAGCCTGTGAAATACACCTGCAATTCCCTGTTATGTTTCCTTTGCAGGCAGAGCCTGTTGAAGAGCTTTCCGCCCTTTTTTTGCCTCTGCCAGCTGTTTGTTCTCACCCTCTCCCTTTAGGGGTTATGACCCCCCTTCCCTTGTGCTGATTCAATTGTTTCTGTGTCTGTGCTGTCAGCTGGATCTGCTAGATGAACCTATAAATACCTCCAACATTTGTGAAGAGCAAGATTTTTTTTCTTTAAACTAGTTTTTATATCAGTTCTGATTTGGAGGCACAGAGAAACAGTTCAGTCGACACAGTGGAGGAGGTAGTAACTGGAATGGTGGTGGTGGGAGCAGGTACATGTAGAGGGAATATGGAGCACCCCGAGGTCTGTTAGTGAAGGAACCAAAACAGACAGAGAGTCTATCTTTTGGAAATTACTTTCAGTTGAAGCAAGAAAGCTAAGAACCGCTAAAACCATAATATTTTGCTGAGCTGGGAAGTGCTTTCAGGCAGAAAAGAGCTGATATGGTTGGGTTGAAGAGTGGATATTGGGAAGACAGGGTTCGGATCTGAGGGGAAAAATAAATAAGGCAGAGACATTAATGGTGACATTATGATAAAGCAGCATCCGTTTGGCATTGTTCCATGTTCCCTATACACCATTTGCACTCTATCCAAACAGAGGTTGCATAATGTCCACAGAAGTTCTACTACACTCCACTTTTATATGCCATTTGGGGATTTAGTGCTGTGATGGCTGGGCCTTTCCTACTCTTTTCCTGCTAAATGATACCCAGCTCGTCTCACAGAAGTGTTATTTGGTTGTAATTTAAGATCAGGGAAATGGAAGGGAACACCTTGCACCTTACAAAGTTATGCTTTGTTTATGACTGGTTTACCAATGAGTCTAACAGGGAAGGAACAGTATTGTAACATTATGATACTTCTTTCATTGTTCTGTACTATCTTTTGAGTGCAACCTCACCGGTTTTTGTGGGAATGGTGAACAGAAGTGAGGAATCCTCAGATGTGTGTTTTTTGTATACATGTGGCGTGGTAGTACATACAAGTCCTTCCTTCCATTGCATCATGCCCTGCACTTGCTTAAAGATGCATTCAGAGCCAGAAATTGCTCAGCTGAGAAACTCTCAGTAGCTCTCCAAGGTCAGATCATACCTGCATGAATTAAAAACTGTGAATAGGTGGGTGAAGCCACCTATTTCAGAACGTTGCAAGTGCATACATTATGTTCTAAAAGTGTGTGTTGGTCTTTAAAAACCATAAAAAATATACTTCTGAATGAACTGAGAACAATTTTCCCATGTCTGTTTGGGTACAGCCTGCTGCATTCTCAGTCTTAAAATGATGGTTTTCATGTGTGCACACAGATGCTGCACGGCATTTGCTGAAGTTTTGAATCTTCATCTTTGCCTCTGTACTCATGAGTCTATAGCTAAACTGCTTTCATGTCATGTGCACTGTCTCTAACTTTGTATAGTTTTTTGCTTTTCTTGCTACTGTAGGTGCTCTCTATATTATTATGCAATATCACCTTAATTATATCTATTTATCACTTGTCATACAGAAAACTCAGTTTCTGTTCTTTCATCCTCCAAGTAATTTCTAATTCTAATCTCCTAACTATTCATCTTTCAGTTATAGACAGCTCCTTAACAACCCTCTATTGCTGAATGTTACCGAAGGCTTTATGAAACAGAAGAAAAAAACATGTTATTTTGCCCTAAGTTATGTTGTCTGTTCCCTGGAGGAATTCTTTTATGCTGATAAGCAATATCTTTCTTTGCATATCTTTCTACATTTTATAGCATATTTTTCCTTAGATTTAGTGATTCTTTATTGTTTTAATGCATCCATTTTCTTATTTTTTTAAAGAAAGCTTGCTATATTTTTTCCCTGATCTCTGATTTCTAAAAAATAATCTGTACTGTTCACCATACAAAACAGCAGCAATGGAGACAATGGAGTGCTCTTTTTCAGTAGATGTCATCAACCTCACTTTTTGTTTTCATAATTTTCATTATCAAGTAGTGTTTGGTAGACATAAACATCAGGGTAACCATATGGATCCAATTAAAGACTGCGCAAACATCATACATTCTTTTAGTACCAGTAGTATATATTTAGGAGAAGAAAATACCTGAGACACCAAAGTGTGTATAGCAGAGTGATCCTTCCTCTGGTAGCTTCCTCTTCAAGATTTCAGAACTACCTAAAACAGAATATGGATAATTGTGTCTGTTAGCTCCTAGTGTTTAGTCTTAGTACTTAGAATCTCTAAATTTATATGAAAGAATTCAGGATTAGAGGGTCTTTGAGCTCTGTATCCAATCCTCTGTCATAGAATCATAGATCATTATGCTTGGAAAAGACATTCAAAATCATCGAATCCAGCGGTCAAGTCAAAAAGTCAAATAATTCAAACTCCATTTTAAAACGTGTATGAATTTTCTTCACTTTTTTCTAGAAGGCTTTCGTAAATCTTCAGCACCTGATTAATTAGAAATTCTTTACTAACAATCAGCCTCCAGGCTGATTCATTTTTTCAAGTTAATGCTTCTTTCTAACTTTCTCTATTTTCTCCTTCTGTTGTGTATAAATTCTCCATTTCTTTCATTTGAAGGTAGCTACTTGGATCTTTATCTACTCGGCCCTGATGTTAAGAGAAGAAACTCTGAATTAAAGGTTTGTCCAGTCATTGATTACCCAAAATCTACAACTCATGGTTGGTTTCAGACTGCCAGATTGTCAGTCAGTAAGATGGTCAGATGTGAGGCTCTGGGAGGGTCCGGAAATTGGAAGAAGACCATGTTGAAATTATTGTTTGGTGATGGAAGGAATGATTTAGAGTAGACAAAATTTTTGAAAGTTGACAACTCCTCGCTAAAAAAGTGTAGGGAGAAAAATAGTTTTCAGATAGATCAGTTATCCTTTCTGAGTCAATGTATGGAAGCTAGAGTTATCACAAAGTGAGTAGGCTGGAACAGGTAGACAAATTTTGGGGAGAGTTCAGAGGGAAAAGTAGGCAAAGCAGAAGCCCGTAGTTAGGTCTGTTTCATATCACTGTGAAACTGCAACCACATGTGGAATTCCCATCACAACTACATTCTCCATGTGGGCCTTAATTTTGGAGAACTGGGTCTAATTTTTGCTCCAGAGCACACGTGGTACCAAAGAACAATGTTTTGTTTCACTTTTACTCTCATGGTTCAGGATTAGTTCAGATAAATAGCTTTGTTTTTGGCTTTTCTAACTGCAATAATATTTTTTCTCAACATTTGGCAAATGCAGATGGCATTTTAGGCAGCTCACCTAACACAAGGATATTGTGGCTTCGCTGGTCCTTTGTGAAGGACACTAGACATAATTGCATGAATTCCTTTGTGTATTATTCATTATTTTCAGTTACAAAAACACATAATTTCATCTGTAGGATACCATGTGATTCAAAAGGGGAGTCAATTAATTGCTATTTTTACCATGGTCAAAGTTCAATATTTATTACAGAATGATCTCTAAACAAAATAATTTTGTAGCGAAAATGATTCCAGGATATTTAGAATTGTTCTTTTATGAAATATCAGTTATGTAAGTAAAAATAGAGCAGAAAAGGAATTTGAGATTTCTAGTTCAAAGTTAATAAAACAACTCAGTAAAATAACTGTTATTGCATTACCATTGATTTTTGTGATTTGAAATGGAAACTTTTATCAGTTATTTCAGTGATACTTTCTAGTTTGGATAAAGCTGCAATGGATCAGACCCCACCTGGTAGAAGACGGCCTAAGAAAACCAAAAACTGGCCAGTGAAGTCAAATTGAAATAGGGAGTTCTTATTGTTATCAAATTGAAAGGCAAGTGTATGATTTTATAGCCCCAGTAGTAATTAGTATTTACCTCTTGGAGACATCAGCCTAGTGCTATGTAGTCAGCTCAGTACAACTTGGATGTCTTTACAGCTCTTAGTAGTTACAGCAATGTTCATGCACTTATAAACTGTGTTGGGCCTTGATACATATGGCTGATGCCTTTGTTCCTCCTAGTGATGAGCAATAAAAATAAATATAACTGCTGATCTTTTAGCCCCTTCCTGCTTCTCTAACTCACCAGGAGTATTCCATTGACAAATGGGATGCAAAATGTTTAGTTGGCTTGCAATCCTTACAAAACAAAACTAAGGCACAAAGAAGTAGACTATAGATGTTAAAATTGAATCCTGAGCACACAAGTAGTTAGACTTATAATATATCTGGGCGTTTTAATTTTTAAATACAATGAATACATAAGTCAACTACAATAGTGTTATTGAAGATTCTTGTTCAATACTGACTCTGAAAGTCTCTTGGAGTATATTTTACTTAGAGATTTGTCTGTGTGTAGAAATTTTGTCTGTAGAAGATTATGTCTTGGTCCTCTCTTCATTCCTGAGCATCTTTGGGATCTGCAAGTTGTGGTTTCAGCATCTTGTTAGCCTGAATAAGGGCATATGGGCATGCTCAGGTCACAGCCAGTGGACACCCATGTACTGAGCTCCACACTAAGCCAGCAACTCTGGCTTTTAAAAGACAGCAAAAGAGAAATCTCAGTCACCTAGTCTATAGAGTACTCAGGCAGAATGGAGAGGATGTAGATTCAGTTTTCAAATTGTCCTGTTGCATAGCTCTAGGCTGTTCTCTGCTCAGGATGTAGCTTCCTTGTATAGTCCAGTCTGAGGCACTAAGGTAATTTGCATTAACATTTTTGTTTGTATCAGGAGTGTGCTTTTGGACTGAGTCTCTCTGTCATCTGCATTCCCCAGTTATTTTGCATTGAACATCACTCTGCGTGGTCAATGTGGTTCATTTGGTGAGAAACTAAACCAGAACACATGCTCTAGGAGAACAGCTGGTGTTCCCCAGTTGCTAGGGTATTCAGTCTGTTGGAGAAGACTGAGCTATTGTCAAGTGAACCCACAAAATATGCAGAATGGTTGGTGACTGGGTTCCCAGCACCAACCATTCTGCACTCCAAGTTGACTCTTACTGGTCTGCGCTACATGCCAAAGGAGTTAGGATCTTGGCAATACCTAATACTTGTAATATACTTGTTAATTGTCTAACTCTGTCTCAATGTTGTACTGAAGTCTGTAAGCCCAGGACCATCCTGGTGTTGTTTCTGGGTGGGATGCTTAAAGCTGAGCTTTACAGTATTTGAAATCTTCTATCTCTTTTTAGCAGCAGCCCTAAGTACATGTCCATTGGTGTCTACCCATATTAAGCTACACAGCTATTAAGTTTCCTGAATAGAGATGTTTAGGGTAAGCATGTAAAACAGAAAAAAAAATTGTTGTCTGCATTAAAATCTTTCATCAGGAAGAACATGCTCATTAGTGTAACATTCACTTTTTTAATCTCATCTTTTTCTTCTGCTACTGCACACTGCACATTGCTGATTTATACTGCATACCACTTTTTTTCTTTTTTTTGTTCCCAACACTGATTAGCAACTAGAAACCTGGCCTGTTTTTCTCCTACCAGAGCACCCTGCAAATGAGGGATGGACCTTAGTGGTTGGTAGTCAGGCAGTGAGGCTCTCTCTGTATTATGTTAATGTTGTCACTCACAACGTTTTCATTATGAGCTTCATTGTTTACTGTTAATTTCCTGGCTGTTTCAAATTATATTAGAATGAATTGCAGGACAAAGGCTTGTAGACTTGATTTGATTTCCTTTCCCAGAGAGTGTAAAAATGTTCTGTTCTCAGTTTCCCCCCCCCATTTTTTTTCAGAAGTGTGTGTGTGGATTTTCAGATACTACTTCCCAGATCATTTGTATCCAAACAGAATTCTAATTAAAGAGGAAAAAAAGATTTTTTTTTTGTGTTGCCTATTTGTCCTTGGTCTTCCAAGTGCTTGCTTCTAGAGCTCTCAGTGAAAATAAATCAGAGATCTTGGGAAGCCACTTGCCAGTCCAGTTTTAACAGAGCCACTGGGTTTTTTTGTGTGTGTATGTATGTTGAAAAGGAGATAATATGTGTGTGTATGTGCTTTTTAGAAAGCATCTTCTTGATTCATTCTTAAGCTGTGAATGTCACCAACTCTTAAGAACACTGATATCCTAACAGTGCTAAAACAGTGCAAAATTTGTAAATCTAAATGTTTAAGTTTGCATGTAATAAATTGCAAGTTCAATAGACACCTGGGAAAATTGGGGAAAAAAAAAGTAAGTTAGTCACAGTTTTAGAGTGCTTACTCTTCCATGAAAACAAAAAGAGTAAGTGATAATAAAACAGGGTCTGAGAATGACTGCTGTATGTTTTTACAAAATAATAGGGAGTCAAAAGCTTCCAGTTTCCAAGCTGTCATGAAAGATTCTGACTCTTACATCTCTTCTTTAGTGTAATCTAAGATTCAACTACATTCTACTCCACTGTTTTAGTAACTTAGAAATTATTTTTAAAAGCTAGCAAAGTATTTCAGTTATTTCACTAGTTTGGTAGGTCCTTTTATCTTCCCTGACTACTTTTTTTTTGGGGAAGAGAGATTTTTTTTTCACATTTTAACATTCATGGAGGAAAATACAGCCATAGAGAGAAGTGATTGATTCTACTGGTTGCTACAAAAATAAGAGTCACAGAATGCTTAAGGTTGGAAGGAATCTCTAGAGATCATATAGTCCAACCTTCCTGCTCAAGCAGGGACACCTAGAGCATGTGGCACAGGGTGGCATTCAGATGGGTTTGGAAGACCTCCAGAGAAGGAGACTCCAGAACCACCCTGGCCAGCCTGTTCCGCTGCTCTGTCACCCTCACAGTGAAGAAGTCCTTCCTCACCTGGAGATGGAACTGCCTGTGTTGCAGTTTGCACCCATTATCCCTTGTCCTGTCACTGGCCACCACCAAGAAGAGCTTGGCCCCTTCCTCCCTGCATTCTCCCTTCATGTATTTATACATGTTAATCAGATCTCTCAGCCTCCTCTTCTCCAAGCTAAACAGGACCAACTCAGTCTCTCCTCATATGAGAGATGTTCCAGTTCTTAATCATCTTTGTTGCTCTCTGCTGGCCCCTCTCTATGAGCTCCACGTCCCTATTATCCTGGGTAGCCCAGAACTGCACACAATACTCCTAGTGCAGCCTCACCAGAGCTGCGAGGGGCAGGATCCCCTCCCTCCCCCTGCTGGTGACACTCTTCCTGATGTAGCCAGGATGCGCTTGGCCTTCTTGACTATGAGGGCACTGCTGGCTCATGGTTAACTTGGCATCAATCAGGACTCCCAGGCCCCAGGTCAATGGCACTTGCATATCACTTTAAGTCAGTTCATAAACTTTAATACAATAATATGTTAAAAAATTCCATCTGCTTTGGCTCATAGCCAGATATATCTTTTGAGTTTGATGTTTCTTTTTGCATGCTGGTGTCTGTCAAGTGATATCTCAGAATCTGCATTTTTTTTGTTCCTGTGAAGCGTGGCTCTACCAGGTCCATGGCAGAGCTGTCCAGGCAGCATGACTTTGAATATTGAATATTTGAATTCAATATTTGAATATTGAAACTCTTAGCAATACTTTAAAGCAATAAATAAATACTTTGTTGACTGTTACTACCTTAACCTATTTCTCATCTGAGTGACGTTGTCACTATTCTGTGATTCTCTGCATGACTGCAGTACTAAGAAAGGATAGATGAATTAAGATTTCAATGGATTTTTTTTTAAATGATGCACCTATCTTTAGACACATATTCCTCAGGGGACTAATAAGAGTTTATGCATTGTCATAAACACAGCCATTTGCCATGAATATATTTGGCTACTGATATTTGAAAAAGTGAACATTTTGGTAGGCTAAGTATATAATGCTATCATACCAAAAAAAAAAAAACCAAACTTCAGAAGACAGAAAATTATATTCTTTTCCTTTAATTTACAAGAGATCTTACAATAATGAAGTGTCAGATAAAGCATTAATCATCACCCAAGGCAGAATGGTCATCCTGCACTTAAATATCAACAGTTATTTTTCCAGGATGATAATAAATGTCTCTCTGCTACAAAATTGATTTCTTTTCCCAGTTACAGATATTTATTATTTCCACCAGAAAGCTATTCCATTAGAATTTCAAGAGGCATTTATTGTGAGTATAAGGATATTGCTCTAGAATATTTTGTCAAATGTTTTTGATATCTTGATTGTGCATTTTGTAATTTCACAGAATTGCAGAATGGTTAAGGGTGGAAGGGACCTCTAGAGATCATATAGTCCAAACTTCCTGCTCAAGCAGGGACACCAGCATGTGGCACAAGGTGGCATCCACATGGGTTTTGAAGACCTCCAGAGAAGGAGACTCCAGAATCACCCTCGGCAGCCTGTTCCAGTGCTCTGTCACCCTCACAGTAAAGAAGTTCTTCCTCACATGCAGTTGGAACTTCCTATATTTTAATTTGTACCCATTACCCTTTGTCCTATCACTGGCCACCACAGAGAAGAGTTTGGCCCCATCCTCCCAAAATTTTCCCCTCGAGTACTTATACATATTTATCAGATCTTCTCTCAGGAGAACTGGAACTAAAAAGGTCCAGTTCGCTTAGACTTTACTCATATGAGAGATGCCCCAGGTCCTTAATCACCTTTAATGCTCTCCACTGGACCCTCCCTAGGGGGTCCACTTCTCTTTTGTCCTGGGGAGCCCAGAACTGCACACAATACTCCAGGTGCGGCCTCACCAGAGCTGAGTAGAGGGGCAGGATTCCTCCCACCAGCTGCTGGCAACACTCCTCCTGATGCAGGCCAGGATCCCATTGGCCTTCTTGACCATGAGGGAACTGCTGACTCATGGTTATCTTGATGTCAATCAGGATTCCCAAATCCTTCTCCATGGAGCTGCTCTGCAGTAGGTCAGTCTGTACTCTGCACTAGTGCCTGGGGTTATTCCTGTCCAGGTGCAGGACTCTGCATTTGTCCTTGTGTAATTTGCCATTGCCCTGTTTCTAAACTACCAGTACACCTCTTAATTTCCTACAGATGGTTTGCTCAAGTGTGACTTAAGCAACAGTACTTTGTTTTTTACTGTAATTCCATTTGATTTTCAGAATGCTAATGCCATTAGGCAGAAAAAAATTGTGTACTTTGACTACTAAACAGTTTTGTATATAGGACTATTAGACAGTGTCCTCTATAGATATACTGCAAAAACATGCGCTCTTACCTAGCGACGACTAAGTTGGGCAGAGTGATCAGAGTAAGATTGAGTCCATGACTTCTTGTATCATTTACTTATATATGAAGGCTAGTCACCAGAAAAGCAAAGCTAGGAAAGCTGTAGGAGGGTAAGGAACACCCTTGTCATTTAAAGGAGAAACAAAATATCCCAACTTATTTGTTTTTGTACTAAACTACATGCATTGCTCACATCATTGTTCTAAGTCCCTAGAATACTTTGATAGACAGAAGTTGACAATGGGGGAAGGTTAAAAGCTCATTTATCATCTGTCTTTCTGTTAAAAAAAAGAGGTTAGGAGGCCTCAGTGTGCTATATATATGGTTCAATGAGCTCTGGAGGAAGAGATTTTTTTCCAGTCTAGTTCTTTTGGGAAATGTACTTTTCCGGGCAAGGCATCTTCTCTCCAATTTAAAGTAGTCCAGATAAAAAGCTTTGGCCCGGGTCAGTAGTGTTGATAGCCAGCATCTGGATCTTTCTTTGCCCATCTGGACAGCATTGGACACACAGAGCTGTTGCTGGTATGCAGCTCTAAGGATGAGAACTGGTTCTGGCCAGGGTGGAGAAGGCCCATGACTGCTGTATGTGACTACACAGACATGATCTTGGCTAAGAGACAGCAGCTGGAGTCTGGCAGCTGACTGCAAAGAAACGGTGAAGGTTTTTCAGCATATCTGCAGCCACAAATATGAGACTGAAACCCAAAAAAGGAGTAGGCTATGCTCTAGTAAGAGAACATCACCAAATCTGAGAGCCTCGAAGAATCAGATGGTTCAAACTGATGTTTGGTTGGTGCTTTCAAATGTGTAGCTTTTAACTTGGAATCAAATGATTTTTTTTTTTTAATTTGAGGCAAAACTACCCAGAGATTTCACTCTGTTTCAAAAATTTTGAGCCAAGAGAAAGAAGAAAGTTAGGCTTTATTTTTTTAACTTTTTAAGCTAAAGTCATTTGAGTTAGCAGTCTGTGCCACTGACAGAGTGAGAGTATTAGGTTTGGTGGCAATATTTTACTCACTACATTTTTTTTGTATGTGGTTTTATATAGCTAAATTATGTAAAACTTTATTTGATTTTTTTTGCTGCAATTTCTCCTTGCTGCACTCCATGCTGAGAAGGAGGTCATCAAGCAGAAAAAAGAAAAATTACCATACACTAACTTCACTTTCAAATATGGGACTGGGAGTAGTCTTCCACTTATGGCTGAAGAGAGAGATGTACATGAAAGCATCCCAGTGTTTGGATGATAAACTTTTTTTCTCTCTTCTTCAGAGATTTCCCTGAAAATAGAAATATAACATGAGACAAAATTCTGAAAAACTCCAAGACACCATAAAATGCCACAAAGTAACCTTTTATTTTAAGGAAGACATGGCCTACTGCAGTACTGTGCATGCTGTCCATCCAAGTGCGTTCTTGCCTGGCACCTGTACCCTGCTGAAACAGGCTGACTGACTTGTGAGCCGGCACACAGCCAGTCTGACAGATGGAGGTGAGTGAAGTCAGCCAAGAGACCATACACTAGCTGTGCATCAAGTGCTCTAGCTAACGGCAGGATTCCCAGACAGAAGCATCCAAATGTGTCCTAATAATTTCATATGTACATATTGGTGTAAGGAAAAACCCAACAAGAATAAGAAAAGATGAGTAGAAATAGAAAGATATCAGAAGTTGTTTCTATGCCATTTAGGTTATCGATGTAGCCGTGGTGTGAATCAACATTTTTAAAAGTGACCTGTCAGTTCAGATGGGTTGCTTTTACACATCTTTTAACACCACTGGCAGAATTAGGCAGGGAAAGGAATATCTGTGTTCAGAGGAGATTCACTCAAGGTTGTCGGGTACATTTGTAACACATTAATTAATATAACATTATTTCCTGACTGTCTGTCTTTTTCACGGATACAAGACCAGAAAAGCAAGAGCAACCTCTCAGCACTCTCTATCTTAATAAGCTGGTATTTATTTGTTGCTGTCAGCAACAAAGGCAGATTTGTTTTCGTAACTATGATTTTAAATCCATGTGATAACCAAATAGCAATAAGGACCAGCTGAACTATCATGCAAGGAGCTGAAAATGAGGGTATGGATAAACTGCCACCATAAAGGGAGAATAAATATTCAATCTATATAAAGATTTGCTAGTAACTTGTCAGACTCACTTGGTGCATCCAGTGACAGTGGCATCTTGTCATTTGCAGTGCAATATAATAAAGCTGTGCCAGACATAAAGAGTAGTGTTATTTGCCATTTGGGATGCTATATAAAAAGCTATAAGGTATAATAAAAGGTAATCAAAACTTTCATTCTGAAAAACTTTTTGGGAGCTTAGAATTGGGTCATGCACAGTCTCCCCAAGGGGCCAATATAAAAAAGATTTCAGTGGAGCATGGATTTGCCATTGTGTTTTGGATTTTTTTTCAGGTTGTAAATTGCAAGAGCCCAAATAAAACAGAAGATTGAAGCATGCTTGTTGAACACCACGTAATGAAGCTTTAAAAAATCACCATGACTCCCTCTACTCTGTGGACTAGCGAGCGGGACAGAAAGCAAACTCAGGAGCAGTACTAGGAGCAGACAGCTGGTCAGGCAAAGGCCAGAGCCTTTAGTTCCTCACTCCCCCGCCTCTTCCAGTTCCCGGGCATGAGCTGAACTGGCATAGAGGATGCTATAATTTGCTGCTGGTATAGACCAGCAACAAATTACTGCCCCTGAGCAATGACCAGGAATAGGGAAGAGTATCTCTGAGGCATAAGGCCTCCAGGATGATTGCCCATGCACCACCCATCTCTCAGGACCATACCTAGAGGCATAGGCTACCCTGTAGAGCGTTTATCCACAGCCACTAGAGAGCAGAGAACCTCTCTCCTACCTCTAGAGTTTTCCTCTCCTCTTCTAAAGTGTAATCAGGGTGGATAGATGTCAACTTGATTACACTTGAAAAAACAAATCATATTGGTATGTATCTTTGACGTCAATGTAGTAGAGAGTTGTGTACTGACAGGCTTGGAACAATATCTTTGGCTAAGGAGACTTGCTTCTACTTGATGTCTCTTTTTTGCCATGTTCTAACATTGCTTTGCATGTGATAACTGGTGAGGCAAAGTATTACTCAGTGTGTACACCAGGGTCATGGTCATATTAGGATGTAGAGGGAGATATTTATTACGATCACAACTTCCCTATTAGGATGGGGCATGCTGTAAATCTCTGCTAAAAACAAGGCAACATGACATGATCAAATATAGATGTCTACAGTGTAGGTCTCCAAATCCCCCTACAAATCAATTCAATGCTAGTTTCATAATCAGTAGAGAGAGATATGTATATCTAGGCATATATCAGTTTTTCATGAGGTCAGATGAATCTTTTTCCAGAAATTCCATCGATTGCACAAATTTCAGGGACAGTAGCTCAGATGTAGGAGTTTACACTGCAGAGGTCCTACCTAGGGAAATTAAAGATGGCAGTAGAATTTAGGTGTCTACATGCAAGACACGGATCCTCAGAATCTTGTTTTAGTTGCCACTTCTCTTTGGACATATCAAAAGATCCTGAGAACCAGATCTGTAGAGTTGCTGGAGGCAGGCAGACATGTCTGTGAGGCACCTTGACTACCAGTGACATCCACTGCCCTAGGCTTCCTCTGTTCAAATGAAGAAAACACACAAAAAATCAGACAGGACAGAGTCTACTTCAGAAATATTATAAACTATGAGCAAAGCTGAAAAAAGCCTGAAATTTCAGAGTTTTTTTCTTAGATTTTTAGTATTTTGAGTTTCTGTATTTTAAGTTTCTGAATAGGTTTGCATTTCCTCAAAAGTAGCATTCTTTGGTGATATCATGTTTATTGATCCTTGCTTTATAAAAATTAAGGGGTCAGGTGTGAAAATACGTAGTTTCCCCAAAGAAGCAAAAAAGAACAAGGCTGTAAAATACATATGATATCAAATATCTTAACTACAATCACATTTGATTCATATACATATAAAGAAAATATATAGGTATTTCCAATTTCCACATATATTACAAGCAATTACAAGAAGATAAGGACAGTTATATATTCTTTAAGATCAGCAATTCCAACTAATCATTAATGAACAGAGAAGCCCAGGAAGACATTTAAAGGGATCTTACATTTTCCATTGGTAATTTATGGAATGCAGGAGAAAGGTAAAATATAAAAGGTAAAAACACATTTGTCACATCTCCCTGTTTACAGCCAGCATGTCTTAAACGCAATCGAGAAGTAGATTTTGGGTAGCAAAGGGCATGATAAAGGAAGCGTGAGGCTGCAGACAATTTTTTTCCTGGCAATCTTTTTCATTTTGGCCAGGAAATAGATTGGTGGACTCAGTTGGAAGCCCTACCTGAGATTAGTGCTAGATATACCACACACGGTGCGGTGGATCGAGAACTGGCTGTATGGCAGAGCTCAGAGGGTGGTCATAAATGGGGCCGAGTCCAGTTGGAGGCCTGTGGCCAGTGGTGTCCCTCAGGGGTCAGTGCTGGGTCCGGTGCTGTTTAACCTGTTCATCAATGACCTGGACAAGGGCACAGAGTGCACCCTGAGCAAGTTTGTAGATGACACCAAGCTGGGTGGAGTGGCCGACACTCAGGAGCGATGTGCTGCCATCCAGAGGGACCTGGATAGGCTAGAGAGTTGGGCAGAGAGGAACCTCATGAGGTTCAATAAGGACAA
>JAUBOD010000333.1:52288-78661 GCA_032353885.1 Nothura maculosa
GTCTTCAAAACTCGCCTGGATGCCGCCCTGTGCCACCTGCTCTAGGTGTGCCTGCTGGAGCGGGAAGGTTGGACCAGGGGATCTCTAGAGGTCCCTTCCAACCTTGTAGATTCTGTGATATAGGGTTAGAGTTAGATATCACTTTCTCAGTCATCCAACCCTAACTCTAATCTCAGGCTAGACATCAACCTTGGCCCAACAGTCTCCTGACTAGCCCAAAGGAAAAAGCTCTTCGTGAAACATTCTGACTTCAATCTCATGCTTCCTTTGTCATGCCCTTCATAACGCAACTGTATAAGGCTGTACATATTCTTACTTATCTAAACCTAATCCTAACCCTAACCTCAGGCAGAGCCTCAAACTGGATCCACCATTACCCTTCCCAGACAAAAGGGAAAAATTCTCATGTAAACAATCAGGGTGCAGCCTCTTTTTCACCTAATGCTAACTCTACACTATTGCTCTAGCCTAAATCTGAGGCCTGGCTACATCCTGAATCCCTCATCTGCCTTCCTGACCAGAAGGAAAACTTTGAAAAGTTATAAAAGAAAAGGTTTGAGTTCTGGTATTCTCACTTATTCATGCACACCACCATATGCTGCATATAGTTATATAAAACTATTTTTGGATTAAGGTGAAATGACAAGGGAAAAAAAGAAAGAAGAGTAAAAATTCACTTGGATTTCTTTAATGATAAATGCAATAATGTTCTCATCCTGTTATATTTTTTCCACCTGTGTTATTTTTACTCCACTCCCAATCTTATTTTCTACCTTTCTCAATTTCTAATTTGTACATATTCTGTATATGCACAAATGAGTAGGAGGATAAATGAGTAGTTTACTTACAGGTTGTATATAGAAGTGTGATGTTATTCAGATCAAGATGGAATATCAATACTGATTTTCTGAATTGGGGAACAGTGTGCAAAATAATGGCTGGGGGAGATGTTACAAGAAAGTTACCTATGACAATGCATGGAGGGGAATGTCAGGTCAGGTAGGGCCTTAAAGACTAATGGAATAGAACTGAATGTGGCGGCTCTGCTGATGAACAGTGACAGAGAGATGTCATCATGCTCTGGCATAACATACTTTTCTCATTGTCACAAGAAGAAGGGTCTTGAGGGCTTGAGCTCAAAGAACAACTTGGGCCAAATCTTCTACCTTCCTGAAATTATTTATTTTCCTTTCAAACATTGCATCCTGTGATGTCTTCTGAGATATGCTAAGAAGTATATATAAACATGTCTTGGTACGATCACCTCTTCAAACCAAGGCTCTTCCAGACTGTAGCACAAGCCTCTGTAGGCTGGGAAGCATATTTGGTACTCATAATCCTTTTTATGAATGAGAAGCAGATTTAGACAAATTGTCTGAGATCTTCTCCATGAAGGAACCTCTCTTTGGCCAAATATAGGACAGAGCAAAGCCTCTAGATCCTTTTCTTCTTCAAGACACAAAAGAAAACACAATTCAGAAAGAGAATCAAACCCTTGACTCCTGAATCTTGATCTTTCCCTCTTTGTGGGAGATAGCCTTCTCTTTTTCGTTCTGAATTTTACTTTGGCAGCCTGTATATATCCTTGCTTTAGACAATTCGTCCCATTTGTGAGGGATAGTGTTTCCAGCTCTGCGAAGCAGGGAAGGAAGACTTTCTGCCTCTTTCTGGGTAGACTGCACAGGGAATATAGACGTAATGAGAGTCAGAGGAGTCAGTAGCACTGTCTGCCATGACAAAGACTGTGAGTGGGAAGGGCAACACAGCAAAGTTCAAGTATTTGCTGCTGTTTATATTTCATCTCACTTGGTGGTTCAGCATCTAGCAGTCATGAGACAGACAAATAACTCTCCAAAAATAAATGCTTTTACTTTCTTTATGAAGTTTTTTCATTTTTAAGTGTGTGTGTGTGTGTGTGTGTGTGTGAGATAGAGAATGGGAGATTATATATGAGACTTGCTTTTTCCTTTTGTTAATATGTACAGGGATAGTCGGTTGTTTTTAAAGAATTATGCTTGTTGTGCAGGACTAGTAACAGAAATTTATGAGAAATCATTTTTCTACAATTAGAATTTGAAAATTGAATTTTCATGAGAAGACTAATACAAGTTTTCATTGGCTTCCATGAAAAAAAAGAAAGCTCATTATACAGAGATATTTGTATAAAATCTCTAAAGCAGTTCCAAAAAGAGTAAATGAAAGTCCATTCAGTACCATTTTAACACCTATATCATATGTCTAGATTATATAGCATTATCCAAGTGTATTTAAAATGCATTGGTACACATACATCAGTGAAACCTTTATTTGCTAGAGTGCACGTACTGCTGCTATGCATAAAGTACTTTGTGAGGATACACCCATATGTTGCTGAAGTAGCATTAATGCGTGCACTTATTTTGATCCAGAGGAACCTCAGGCGTTCTTCCTTTCCTTCTTGTATGCTGATTATTTCTGCCAGGGCTAGAATAATCTGTGTGAGAGCACAGGGCCATTGCTTGGTGACAGGCTGTACATGCAAATAGATAGCTCTCATGATGTTTAGAAATGTTTTTCCTGAAGGTGCTGTGTGGCAGTGTCTTTGACTTGTAGGAGAAGACAGCGTGGGGCAGGCGGGAAGGGACTAGCCCCGTTGCTCTGTAGCTGTGGTTGGTTGGTGCAGAGTGCCTTGTTGTAACAGACCCTAGAAACGCTCCTTCTCAAGTCCTATATGTAAACATGTCAAACACATACTGTGTAAATATGCCAGAAAGAATGATACTTTTATGTTTTTATGCTAAAAATGGGCAAGGGAATTGTCATGACTCTTGTGAGGAAAAATTATAATGCATGACATTAAATATTGACTGAAAATATCTGCTGGGCCACCTCTTTCTATCATTTCAGTATTCAGTTGCTTCTAGGTAAAGTATGTTTTTTTCTCTCCACTCCATAATGCCCTGTAATATAGTCAAACGGACTTATTCTAGGCTTGCTAGAAAAATTATTCTATTTTTTTCTTATTCAGATACAAATTTAAAATTATTAGTTCATGTAGTAACTTGATTAACTACTTTTTCATCTTTAAAGCCTATTTCAAAATTCTGATTCAAAATATAATCTCTTTTTTGAGTGTAGATGGCTGAAAACCTGATGGAAAATCATTAGATGTAGGAGGTCTTCTTTAATGTGATTTGTAATGTACTAAGTAACGACATGTGTGTAGTTATGTCTTTAAAATACTGAAAAAAAATCACACATAAAAAGAATATTTACTACTGGGATAAGTAAGATGCGGTATGAATTAATAATTGCTGGGAAGAAATGTCTTCTGTATTGAGCCAGAAATTGTACAATCAGGTCACCAATCAATGATTCTGTATGCTACATATCCTATGTAATAATGTGGTCAACTGGGAAATGAGTTTATCACAGTCTAACCAGATACAAGAGGAATTTAGAGAGCATGCAGTAGAATGAGCTCTTTACCTAATATTTTATAGTGAAAGGGGTGGCCATAGCAAGTGACTGGGATGTATTCAGAAGAACACATTTGAAATGCTCATTATTCTATTCAACAAAGAACACTGAATGCATTCCTGTGTACAAAGCTATCTTCACATTTGAATGGTTTCTGCTATTCATTTGACTTTAAAGTAATTATTATGTAGAACTGTTCCAGTGGTGAAAAAATGCTCTTACTTGAGCATGATAGTGTGTACTAGAAGCCCTTATGATTTTACCTGAAATAAAATATCGCGGCTTTGAGCTGTGTATACATTATATATGAGCCCATACATGCACATGCACTCATGGGCATTTGCATTGTGACACAATGCAAACACCACAGGCGCACATGCACGCACAGAAAGAGAAAATTACGTTTCTCGTGCTTATTTTCTTGGCACTTGCAGTTTGGTTAGATGTGAGATAGATGAAACATTTGCATCTTCTATCTGCATAATGAGTTCTATACAAAATGATTGCAGCTAATGCAAAAGACAGGGTGGCATGTTTTCAGTTTTAATGGGGACACTCAGAAAACTTCCAATCTTTCTTGACATTTCTTATAGCAAAATAAATGTGGTCTAGGTTGGAGTGTCTATTATGAAAATAAGAGAAGAGCAAGTCAATTATATTTCAATGACTGAATAGCCAGGGGTCCTCATTAAAATGATCAGAAAGGCTGCAGTGTTGCTTTCCTATATGTAGCCACTGATTAAGTTGTATAAGAATGACATGGCCTTTTTGGGAGAAAAGCAGAGTATGCCGTGGTATCTAGCCAGCCAGCCAGAAACCGTTGACACTTACAAAAGTGAGATGCGCACTCCGTCAAGAAAGGGAAGTTACTACTTATGGGGTCATGGACTCCTGATGTATTTAAAAATAGTTGTGGCTGTTTTATTGGACACAGCCTTAGAAAGCTTTGAATTTGCACTAGGTTGTATGAAAATGCCTGCGGTATGGTGGTGATATGGTATGTTTTCCTTTCCGCTGGCTTCGATGAACTATACATAGCTTAACAGAATAGTACTATAATACAATCTTTGTGTATTTGAACCTTTAAGCAATATTTTATTTATCAGTTCATTACTATTCATTTCTTAGAATTTAAATCCTTCCTATTTGCCAATTATTTTTTTTTGGTATAAAATGTTAGCAGAAAAAGGCTCTGTAATTTTTTTTCCCGGGAGAGACTGTATCCTGAGACAGTAAAAAGAATGTTTGCTTAACCCTCCTGAGGGTCTGCAGTCTAAGGAAATAGAGTATTGCCTATGATCAGCTAATCCTGGATCAAGTGGCTGTAGAACTTTATTTAATAAACACACTTTCTCATTCATAACTGTTCATAAATCGTACAAATTTATTTTAGAATAAGCATTCTTTAATTATATTTTATGCAATTTCACCTGATAAAGGAGACTTATAATATGGATTGTTATAAAGAGATAGACATTATATTTATTTTTTATTACAAAGTGATACAGAAGGCTAATGTTTTACCTCTGTAAAACAGAGCAGAACCATATCCACGTATTAATTAAGGTGTCATGATTGAAGTCTCCTCCTCCTTTAGATTACATCATTAAACATTTCTAAAGACAAATTCAGAAATAAGTTATAAGATTTAATAGTGATCTTTTCCTTTAGTACAGAGAGACAGTTTAAAACAATAATTTTAATTTTCTCAGTTTAAAGCAAGGTGGAAGTTTGCCTTAGTATTGTCTTTTACTTTCACCATCTGATTCATGTAACAAATGTGATTCATGTAATAAATTAAACTAAGATCCCTGCTATTTCTAACTGCAAGTACTGGTTAATCTAAGCTTATATTCCAAGTCAAATCATATTATACAGTGCTTCATCATTGATAATGATGTTTCATTATAAATTAGGACAATTTTGGATTTATATTAAAACCTGATCATATTTTCATGAAAGAATTTTTAGTCTTTGGAAAGCCAGTTGTCAGAAATAAATATAAATTGAAAATATTAACATATTGAAAGTGCTGGAAACTCATTTACTAAAAATCAAAATCCGTTAATAATCAGATAAATAATGATGCTTTTCATTTACAATTCAAAAGTTCACTAATGAAAAAGAGAAACTGGAAGTGCTTGCAGTGAGCAATAATGGAATTGGTAATTTTACCAATTATTATGTATCATAAAGCATCTCCTGTGAAAGTTTTTCAATGTTTATTTATATATATGTCATGTAATAGAAGTCTTCTAAATGTTTCTGCCATGTGCAGTAGTTAGGAATATATGACAATTCAATTCTTTTTCATATAGTTTCTGTTATACATTTGACTATTTAAAGTGCTTGTGAAATTCGTCCAGTTGTTTCTTATGTAGTCAGTGCAGAATCTCTTTGTCTTAAACATAATCTGGTTCATTTTTCTTGTTACTAATTAGGAAATGTAATATGTATGGATATTTGATATTAAAATTTTACAACAGAAATAAGATATATAAATATGACAATATATAAATATAACAATATATCAATATTGATACTCTGAGTAAGAACAGAATTATTCTTCATACCCGAATTCGGTTGAAACCTCAGAGATCTTTCCTCTCAATAACATTTTAGTGCATAGTCTGGTATGACTTCTCAGCAATATTTAATATGGAAAAATATAGAAACTAAGGAGAGTATAGCAGTGTATTTTTTTGGAAAAAAAAAGTGAAATGTTGTAAAGCCTGAAGAGTGGATCTTGAGATATATTGTATATCATGGTTTTGTATTTTGTGTGCACAAATACTTGTGAAAAAATAAGAAATATCTTACACAAGGATCAGAGAGATATTAAAAAATCTTGATATGTTTTTCTAAAATGTTTCCATAGATATGTGTGACAAGTGTTTTAAGAAATAAAAAGAAGTCAGATAATAAGGAATTTAGTTTTTAAATGTAATTTTTTGTTATAGTCATTGTCCTTTGACACTGAAGTATCAGCTGCAGTCTGTAGGCTTTCATGGGACTGCTGTGTTCTTCCAGGATACTCTGAGAAATCAATTCAAAGCTGATGTTTCTGAGAGCTTCTTGCATGTGGGAGATATATCATGTCTTCTGTGTAGAATTTTAAAGAGCCATTTACTCTCTTTCGAGGCAGGATTTTTTTTATGTGGCCTATAGAGGTATTTGAAGGAAACAGATTTCTGGGAAACATCTCAGGTTGCTATCTGTGTCTTTATTTAAACCTTCTTCCTTTTCACAAGAAACACTGTTCTAGTTCTGTTATGTAGAACTTGCATCCTGGAAAGTATGTGCTGTGTATTTGAAGCAATTAAGGAAGGCTAAGGGATTAAAGTTATCCAACAAGTTATTGTATGCAAATCTAAATGCAAAACAACCTCATTATAATAAATCACAGGGGAAAAATATTGTAGAATAAGAACTCGCCAAATATGACCTAATGTCAATAATGAATTCTACTTTTAACCAGCCTTTCAACCTGTGTATCATCAGAGTAATTGGTCTTTTAGTTGATTTGACTAACTGACAGCTAAGCCACTAGTAATTACCTATGGCAGCATTTATATTTTTTATTTTACACTAGAGTCCCACATCAGTGAATGTATTTTAAATATTAACAGTATTTGAATATTTACATTATCATTTAAATAATTATTTATGGAATTACGATTACACATCTGTGTCTACAATAGAGAGACTTTTAAATTTAATTAAAGAAAAAACAACAGCATATCTGCCTATCTAATTTTGTGGTTAAACAATCCATGACTTATAATAATATATTAATTTTGCCAATTTGCTAGGGTATCATTTCTACTTTATGACAAGCTTTCATCTTTATTTAGCTAAATTTGAATTCAAGATAGTGCTTACTTAATAACTTATGCTTTATGAAGCTCTTCCGGCATATGATAATCTCTCTACCTTCCACAATTTTTTTCCATAATTGTGTTGAGGTTCTTTAGTATAATGTATTTCTATAGGAATGATCTAAAAAAGCCAGGGCATGTGGTATGGTCTTTGCTGAGTAGAAATGGGCTGCAAATGTATCCAAGAAGAACAAGAGTGCTCAGCTTTGAGGTAAGCTAAAGACAAGGACTTGCTAAAAGATAATTAATACAAATCTTTATTCCTTTCAAAAACACTGATAGAAGTACTATATTTTTTTCTTATCTAAGAAGGCATATTAGCTTAAAGAGAAGAGAAACTTTCTTTTTGGTGTTGTAACAGAATAGAAAATAATTTATTGGAAAATAATAAAAACAATTTTCAGATTTCATCTATCTTGAGTTATTTTAGACTTAAAATGTCAGGTTTCCTTTATAGAACTGTAGATATATCATTTTAAATTTAGTATTTTATCTTCTAATTTTTCTTAGAAACGAAAGTCTCTACCTCTCTCAAACCAGATATGGTTTATGCCATAAAATGCACTGCTCAAAATTGATTCATATGGATACAGTCATAGATTTTTCCTGTGCAGCACAGTATAATTCTTCTAGTCTGACACTTATGTCATTTATATAATTAATGATACGGAATAATCTCAGTACATTAATTGGTTTCTATGTCTGAATTAAAACTCCTAATATTATAAGGAATAGTAGGCATGTTTAAAATTCTATGCAGTACATAATGAGCAACCAATATTTTGACATGTTTTTTAAATTGTTCAGACATGCTATGTGGAGATTCTTAGTAATATCTCATTACTCTTGGGAGTGTGTTTTAGTCACAAATTTAGTCACAAATATTGCTCATCTGGTTGTACTCAAAAAGGAGCTTTTGTTAAACAGGTAAGCCAGATATTTAACATAGTTGATGAATATATATAACAGTAGCTACTATATATTTCAATATTGCATGAATGTATATTTTCAAAGGTATTTGGGTGAAGATATTTAGATTTTTTAAGACTTGCAAGGGTATTTAAAATGATCTATGACAGACTGTTAAAACCTATTACTGTTACTTAAAGTAGAAATTGAAAATATATACCTGCACAATGTATACACACATTTGTTTAGTGGCTGATTTGATATGTGATCATTCTTTTTTATTTAGGTATACTTATTTCTTCAAAGACACACGAACAAATCTAAACTTAAGAATTTGACTAATGAAAATTTATTCTTCTATAAAAGTATTTTTAAATATTACGAGACACTTTTAAATATAAATATTTATGAAACTTTCTTGAGCTGTTCATTCATATGATCAATTTCAAGAAAATGATTATTTTAAAATAGAAATGTATCTCTGTTTCTCATTTGGCTAAACCATTTAGCTGGTCCAGTTTGCTGTTACAAGATAGCTGACAGCAAGTGTTAAAATAACATCTAGTTTCTGTGAATCCTAGAATTCTGTGTTTTTTAAACTGATTTCAAAATATTATTTTTAAAATATTAGTATATTGTGCAAGTACTTTTGAAAAAATGCTACACAGGATTGCAGCATTTAATTAAATTGACATAAGCATGTCGATTAATAAAATTAATGAAAGCAACTATACTATTACTCTTTAAGTTCTCTTTCTGTCTATTAAATATCAGTTGTCAATTATCCCAGTGAATTCACATCAAAGTGCAAGGGAAAAGTTTTCGGTGGATTACTCAAATCAAAAGAACTGAAGAAAATGTTCTCCCTTAAGTGTATCTATATTTCTGTGACAAATAATTATAACTAGATGCATGAGATTGGCACATACAAATACATCATAACTATAATTGATATATTATTTCTTTCATATATATTGTCTTGTTATCCCTAAAAATGCACTACCAATTATAAATGTATAAATTACGTTTATTCTGACATGAATAAACATATGTAAATTAGGTTTATTATGATAGTCTTGAAACTAGGAGTAATCATGAGATAGATACACATTTTTTTTAAATAGTTCCTCCAAACATGACTTTAACTAAGAGATAACAAACCAACCAACCAACTAACCAACCATACAACCAAACAAAAAAAAACAACAAAAAACATAGTGAAAGGTACTTGACAGTTTTAAATCCACCCAGAAGATGGATTTAAAATAATGTAAAATGACTGTTGTAGCTAAAGAGCAATATTTAAAATATTTAAAAGAACACTCAGATAATTCAGGTATTAGGGAGCTGCTGAAAGTAAAAGTATAATTTTCACAGGCATATCATTCTCATTACTAACTGTGATTTTTTTCAATGAAAAATCTCAGAGAAATTTAGAGCTTGTATGAACAGTGTGTATACAGCAATTTGCAAATGTTATTTAAATTTGTGTATGCTGAATTGTAGACTAAAATTTTCTGACAAATACTTAGTGAAGTATCAAATAGGTAAATTAGGCTGTTTGTTAGATACTTTCATCTACTTTTTAGACATAAATAACTACTAGTTCCTCTAACAGAGAGAATAGAATTTTTCCTGGGTGACCTACTGTTAAGAGCAAAATATTGATAATAACATTTAATGTGTATTTTGATTTCCTCTGTTCCTAGAGAAATCAGATTTATCCATTTGTTGCTTAAGTAAGATTCTCTTAATTAAGCTGTCTTGAGGACAGCTGTCTGGGCTATCCAGCTATGCTGGATATATGCTTTAACTTACCTGATATCTATCAGCTGTCCACCTAAACACTAAATGCTTGTGCAAAAAATCAAAACAACTTTTCAGTTGCTGTATTAATGCCATGTCAATATTCTCAGAAATATCTCAAATGTAAATAATCATGTCTTCTACAAAACAAAGAGTCTGCAGAGTCCTATAGGCCCTATTGACCACATATAGGAGTAAATTTGAGCTATATGGGGCTCATAGATGAGATGATAGAGTAAAGGTGACTGAAGCTGAGAAGTCGTTGAAGAGTGAGACTTGCATATGTTTTTTCTGCAATGGATAGACAGCTACAAATTGTTACAGTCCTTTTTTTTTAACTTTTAAAGTAAAATGTAGATGTATCTCTCTCTTGTCTATCATCTTGCACACGCTTACTGAAGTTTTTAAAAAGGTTCATTTGATAATGATGAGATCCAGGAGTGAGGTAAGTATCTAAGAAATCTTAAGGTATATGGCTACATTGTTTTGGACCACAGACAAGAAAATATTTTCCGAAAAAACATGCATACAAAAGCCAGAACAAAACAAAACAAAAAAACTCAAGGCTTTGCAAGGCAGTAAACCTTAGAAAAATATTTTTGTTAGAGTTTTTGCTTGATTTTGTGAGAGAACCAGTTTCAGACTCTTGGCTAAAACTGGCAGAATGTTGTGTCTTTATTCAGCTATGAATGTTGTTCTGAACGAAATTAAAATAAATAAATAATCAGAAAACATTGTTGGGCGTCTGAAAAACATACTGTTGGGCATTTGAAAAACTTCTGTGGAATATATGCCATACATAAAAAAAATCTTGGCAAATAGAGCACTTTGTGTTACACGGGAGAATTTCTAAATAGCTTGAATTATAGAGGCCTTTGAAAACAATGAAACATTCTTTATTCAATGAAAGAAACATTCTTTACAGTTTGCAATTAATATTATTGAAAAAAATGATATTAATTGACTATTAACCACATGAAAATATATTCTTCTGTTCCACATAGAGTTGGCAATGTCTCAGCACTCTGAATAGGGGCAGAACCTGTAGTGGTGAGTCTGGTTGCAATAGGGATGCCACTTTCGGTCCCCTGAGAAGCCTTCTTCTTGCAGATGAGCTGCAAACCACTGTGCCCAGGGCTCTTCCAGAACCCTGGTGTCTGTGACAAGGTAGGGTGCCATGTAGTTCTGCAATGTGCACACGAGAGAGTGTGACTGAACGATTAGGGACACAGATAAACCACTGCCTTTTCTCTCTGAATATTCCTAATGGCAGGTTTCTGAAGAGAAATCAGATTTCTGTTGCCTCTTCACTGTCACTTTAGAGCAAAGTAGGAGCAAGGATCTAGTTTCTAACTGCAGCAAGTAACCTGCAAAATCCAGTCATTTCTAATGCAGCTGTTGACAAAGGCTTGTCTACACATGAACAGCTCTTGTATAGAAGAGAACTCGTGCAAATGTGCTCAGGAAGAACAAAGCTACCGAAGAGAGAAGTCTTAAAGAATCTGCTATGCCTTTACCTCGATATGTTTTTTTTTCTTTTTCTTTCTTTCTTTTTTTTTAAATATGCTGAATCCTATGTGAAGTCTACTTTATCTTCCAATATCACAAAGACTGTCTTAAATAACCTAGTATTCCAGTAAGCACTGGCACCTCATAATTGCCCCTTTTTGATACCATATCTGAATATATTAATAGAACTTCCTTTTAAACACAGCTGCATTACTGTATGTCTTGATACCTGCAGTTCCAGCACAAATAGTGAATTTATTTATCACTTTTGCTTTTACAAAGAAGTTTTTGACACTGTTTTGGATCAAGTTCTCATAGTCTTTGCCTTTTTTAATATTCATTCATATATAAAATAAATTTTACTTTATTATAAATTCATTATTCTGTCAGCTCTAAATGAATGCATTTTTTCCCTTCAGATGTATACTAATATCTACAGATATATATACTAATTATATATATTTTTATACTAATTATATATATCTGTGTGTATATATATATACACTGATTAAAGGCTTAAAACTGAGGCTCCAGCTAGAGACAATCAAAAGAAATAGATCCATTCACAGTGCATTTCATTTCACTCTGTTAAACAACCATCTTGGTATTGCCAAGAGAATTAATTAAAATGAACTCAAGATCTAAAGGAATATAGTCTTGTTCTACTAACCTCGTCTCTGAATTTCTAAAAATAGTTCCTATCCTTGCCATCAATTTTGATAGTCCAGTGCTTTTGCTTTCATTTTCAGAAATATTTTTCTCTCCCTCACTGTTTTAAAAGGGCCTAGCTTATATTCAGAAAGATGTAACACATCAGAAAGAGAGAGAAAAAAACTCCTATGACCAACAGAATAATTTTGGAGGAATTTCGGCTATAAAATGCAATTCTTTCATTATCTCATTCTTTTATGAAGCTCCCTCTGTGTCAAGCATTTAATGCCTTGGACTCACCATCGTACATAAAGATTTTTGGCCTACATTTTTATTGCAGATGATAGTTCTTGCCTTATGATAATGATGTCAAAGCCATAGCACTAGACTTGATTTTCTCATATTAAATTTAGGAGGTAAGTATTTTGAATCAAAAATGTATTAAGAGAGAAAAGTGCCAAAGACTTGAGGACTATTGGGAAGCTTCAGGGGTATCCAAAGCTCTAGATATGCATATGTACCCATGGTATATCACCCTGACTGCTCTCTTCTCTCAAGAAATAAATAGGATTTTTCTGATAATTAAATAGCAAGAAATTTAATTTAATAGCAAGGAATTTCTACTCTACTTTTTTAATGGTTAACAAATTCGTTATTTGCTTTTTATTCCAATGCAAATTGTTTGGTCTTTTATATTGGACTGCAGACATGTCACTTTAATGACATCTTTGGACTTTGAAAACAAAATTACACAGCAGAAGGATGACACATACGGAGCTGATCACAGAACAGTGGTTCAGTAAAGTTGGAACCACATGATCTGCCAGAAGCTGACCTCATTTCTGAATGCTTTTAAGTAATATGAACAGTTTTGCAATGAGTTTGGAAGAGCAACTATTTACATATTCAATTTCTTTTTGTTTTGGTGTTTTTTTACTGATTTTATTTTTTTTCTTAAATGAACTTCCATGTGTTGTCTTTGAGAGCAGTTAAAATTGTTTGTAAATAGGACACATCAACTACAAAAAATTACATATTTGTTGGAGCCATAACGTCACAACACAGACTATAACTATTAAATGCCTAGCAAGACACCTCTATATTTCTTTTATTTTTTACAGAATTATCTATTCATGTATTCTAAAGAAAGAAGGGCCATTATGAACATGAACCCACTAATTTATTATCTTCCTCTTTTTTCTCTCTGAAAACCAAACGGATGTAACTATAATTAAAGAATATTCAAGGTTAAAGTTGAAACAGGATCCCAGAGTCCATCTTCAATTTTGATTTTAGATAACACATCTGGAAAAAAAGAGGAACTTCTTTAGGCTTATGCAACAAATTCCCATTATTATGAGCTATCTAAAGGCAAGGAATCAATGCATGATACAGAAAAGAGTCAAAATTCTTAAGGAAAGAAATAAGTGGCTAGACCAACTCTTTGCTGATGTTGATTTGTCAGATTTTTAGATTTCTGTTTTATTTATTTAAAAGAGGCTTTCTGAATACGAGGCTGTACTCTTTTCCCCACTACTGCACTATAAAGTGCAGTGACCAGCATCCACTATTACCCCAGACTTGATTCCTTTGAACCAGTCTCTACTTAGCTACTCTGGCTTGCTGAATGTTAGGAAAACACAAGTGAGAAGACTAGAACAAATGATGATCATCATTTAATCCTTTAAGAAGGTGGGGACAGGAGAAAGGTTGATGATTTAGGTTGAAATGAAGTCTTTCCATGTACTGTTCTACCCTTTTCTGCTGATGGCTGTAGAAACTTGTACAGCCTTGCAGTTTCCCTTTAGACAATCTTATTTCTGTGCTGCTAAAACTATCTGCTTGCCTCTTTAAGACAACAAAAATGAATTAGCAGAGAAAAAAAGAAACAAACAAAGCAAATGGCCTCCTTACAAACTCTATCAGAATTGGTGTGTTCAAACACACTTGGCCAAAGGAACAAGTGGGCTGGTCAAGTGGGCTATTCTTTGTGTATGTTCTACCGGAACACAGTTCAAAACGTGGGTCTGTGGAGGGAGCTCCTGCTTTCCCCAGGCAGGTGGAGGTGATAGGAAACTGCTCGATGCGCACTATGGTTCTAAATAGCAAAAGAAAAATGTCTCTTTAGCAAAAGATGGCTGTTTTGCACCAACCGTGATATAAAATATTGGATGAAGACCTTCCCTGAAGGTCTCAGTTACCTGTAATTTTCTTCTATATATTTGTGTGAATCAAGAGACTGTATTTATATCTCATTGACACCATCTACAAAGTGCTCAGTTCTATCAGAAGAAACATTATCTATATGAAAGCACATTCAGTCTCATCCTTTGTGCAAATTTGCAGAGGTACTGAAGAGTCCTTTGTATAATTGTGACAACTTCAAACCTTACTCCTCCTCCCTGAAGATAGATATTAGACTTTTCATAGTATGATCAGTAAATTTCTTTATCTGCATCCTATCATTAAAAAATTATCAGTGTTGATTTTCTGTGGAAGGAAGGCTGGAAGTCTGGAAATGTCTCTATGAAAAAAGAAACATGGCTTTTATGCAAGATAATATGAATACCAAAATGAAGGGTATTCACAAAGGCTAACATCAGCCTGGAAAAGCTGCTTTTCTTCCTAAATTTGGTGGAGGGAGATACATGCCTCAAGAGAGAAATCCAACAAAAACCTAACTTCAGATACTCTTTATTGCCCTCCACAGCTACAAGAGAAAGATGGCATTTAGGTCCTACAGTCACCACTCTATGTACTCCATGCTTCAATGACCTTAGAAGTCAGTGCTTTTTGTGGAAATGTGCCCAAAACCACAGTTTTCATTTAACATTTTTTTTCTGAAATAGCTGGAAATAAAAGTGGCTGTAAAGTGCTGCATTATTCTCTTCTTAGATATGGAGACAGCTTGAAAGAACGATTCTGAAAGTTTGAAATGGACATTACATTCTTCTAAATTATATTTTTTGTGAATTGTATTAGCCAATTTCTTCCCCTCCTCTCCAGATTTTCAATTTGAAATCTCTAGTCATCAAATGGGCTGCTGAAAGGGGTATCAGTCATCATCACTTATCTTCACAAATTTCCAACTTCATAAAACACATTGTTAGTGTTAAAGGCTGATAATGTTTGAAACACCACAAGCTACATCCAACTGCAGCAGCAACAGTACTGAGAACAGAATGCATTTGTGATTTTGCTTCACTAAAACTCTGTCACAGATCATCTCTTCATCACACAGAAGAGATGTATGAATATCTTCAACATACAGAAGACTCCACTGAAATTGCCACAGAAGATGGATCTGGTCATGCTCACATCATTTTGCTGTAGCCAACTGATAATTTAAGAGTTAATAAATAACATGTTCGAAGGGAATCCCATGCTCGTTCCCTTACTTCATTCTGATGTTGAAAGTACCAAATACCTCAACCTACTAACTCATTAATGATGTGAAAGCTTTTGCTGCCAAGAATGCCATATTGCCATTACTTTTAAATTATTTAATAGAGCAGCTATTTAATCAGCTAAAATAAAGCAGTTGCATTAAGTAGAACAAAAATACTAAAGGCAACATTCCCACATATATTTCTGAGCTGGACTCTTGATGAATTTGATTCAGAAAAAAAAAGAAAACAGAAAGCTTGTGTTTGACAAGCTTTTAGGCCCATCGAGTCCTAAATGTCTGGAGAAGTCACATTCTCTTCACTTAAAGACATCAAAATTTTAGCTAGATTTTTAAATAGCTTTCTGAAGCCTTCCATACTGCTTTTCTGAAAGTGGCCCACACAAGCCCACAAAATTTATGCAGGAATGGGATCTGTTTTATATCTGAAGTGAACATATTTTTAATTTTTCATATCAGGTCAAGGGAGGTGATCCTGCTCCCCTATTCCGCTCTGGTGAGGCTGGACCTGGACTATTGTGTGCAGTTCTGGGTTACCCAGGATAATAGGGACGTGGAGCTTCTAGAGAGGGTCCAGTGGAGAGCAACAAAGATGATTAAGGGACTGGAACATCTCTCGTATGAGGAAAGACTGAGTGAGTTGGGCCCGTTCAGCTTGGAGAAGAGAAGGCTGAGAGGGGATCTGACATGACATGAACATGTATGAGTTCATGAAGGGGGAATGTAGGGAGGAAGGGACCAAGCTCTTCTTGGTGGTGGCCAGCGATAGGACAAGAGGAAATGGGTGTAAGTTGAAACACAGGAAGTTTCATCGCCATGTGAGGAAGAACTTCTTTACAGTGAGGGTGACAGAGCAGTTGAACAGGCTGCACAAGGAGGTTGTGGAGTCTCCTTCTCTGGAGGTCTTCAAAACCCACCTGGATGTCACCCTGTGCCACATGCTCTAGGTGTGCCTGCTGGAGCGGGAAGGTTGGACCAGATGATCTCTAGAGGTCCCTTCCAACCTTGTAGATTCTGTGATTCTGTGATCCTGAGACTTGATTTCTCATTGACACATTCAGCATTTTACACTTCTGAAATGACTTACATTGTGATAAAAATCAGTGAGCACATTTGTTCATGTAACATGGAGCGTAAGATGGGCGAGGATGAAAATTCAACACTTCATTTACACACTGGTCTCTGAAAGATAACAAATATTTAAAAAGCCTTTTCCTAGAAAGGAAATGTTTCTAACATGCTTCACAGAAAAAGGGCTGCTAAAATACACATTGGCTTGTCATATTGAGAAATTTTGTTACAAAGTGAAACTTTTGTATTATTCTCTATTGTAGAAATTTTCTCTAAATTGGCAAGTTAGTTAGAACAATACATTTGATTTTCATACATACTTCTGTGGAAATGAAGGCTACATCCGTTTAAGAGCGATGATAAAGCAGTACTGGTTCTACTGTTGCTTTGCACCATATGTTTGATGACTGTACAGGGCCAGGACTGGTGGAATTAGATGTCTACTGCTTCCTCTGTCAAGTTCATATAGACTGTGAAAGTTAGACTGTGAAGAACGGGGGTTTTGCTCCTGTTTCCTAACATATGAATTAGAGCAACCAACTGTCAAAGGTAGATCCTTCAAGGAGAATTTAGCAATGTGGTTAGATCTCAAGAATGTGATAAAGACATATGAGGTTATAAATTAGAGAATTAATAGGATATGGGGAAAAATCAAAGCAAGTAGAACATTTGCAAGATCAAACAAACCTCCCAGATTTTAGTTTAAAAAGGAAGTGGTTCTCTGAAGAACTGCAAGATTTATAGTCTGTATAAATATGAAAAATTCTGGCATATATTTATAGCATAATTCACTGTGGAGAAGACATTTGTTTACAGTAATCAAATAATCTTTGATATTATTTACTGCCTTGTTTTTTTAATGTTTGAGCTCACAAGACATTTTCCCTAGAAATAAATGGGGAATAAACTGACATCATGCCACTATTATTGTTTTGTCAGAAACCGTAATGCAGTTCATCAGTAGAAAAATTCCCCATTCCAGTTACTTTGATTTAATTTGAACAGACTAAAGAAAATACCTGCCTGAAGGAAAGAGAGTATCAAAAATATTCCCCAACAACATTGATCACTTTGTGCTGATAACCAAATGTGGGATTACATATATGGAACTCATCTGAAAATCTAGTATTTAGATGCTTATTTGTTCTGCCTACAATGTGCTTATATTATGCCTTTTCTTGCCTTTTCCCTCATCCTTCTTTCCAGTTGGTTTTTTTTTAGCATACTCTTTTTTAATGGCCTAATTTGTTTAGAAAATTTTTTCTACTTGAACTTTTTAAGCACTCTGACAATAAAATTGATGACAATCAAAATTTAAGTATTTAATTTAGTTTAATTCTATCCCTAAGACATACCAGCAGTCTATGTCCAGACTGATTGTTTAGATGAAATAAGATGAAGATGATTCCTGCAACATTCTATTACATTTCACTCAGACATTATGTTAGTGATCAGGTTCTGTCTTATCCTTTGAGAGATTCAAGAAAATGGCTACAGAACTTGTATTTCTCTCCCTCTTTTTTTCTCTAATTTCCAATTAAATATGATTTGTTCCTCTTGGCAGGCATAAGTTATGAAAATATTGATTTAGACTCTACACTTTACTCAGAGGAATCCTGTGTTTTAATGATTTTTTTATTTTTTTAGACCAGTTTAGCTACTTTAGGTAAGAATTGGTACAGGAAAATGCTGTTTACATCCAAGCATCCACCTTGAAAACTAAAGCAGCTTCTTCTAAGATATTGCCAGTTATTTTGCATTTGACAAGAAAATATCGTTCCAACTATATCAGTGTCCATCAAGACATCTTTTTTACAGTTGATATAGCACTATCTCTATGTAAAACATACAGTTAATAGGTCCTGGATAATAACGGTTTTTTTTATGTCTGCTTTTACTATCATGTCCAATCAATGCTTTTCATGGCTGTTTAGTCTGACTAATGACTTCCAAATGACCACAGAAGACAGAAGTCTGGGTGTTGCAAAGTGTGAGCGATTAATTTCAAAAAGCCTGCCTGAATTACATTAATGTATCTACTTGACTTGTGCACATCTCTAGGGCAAAATGTAGTCAGGCAAGAGGTAATAAAAAGGATTTCAGATTGCAATTTCCCTATTTCTGAAATGAAATATGGTTAATTGACTTATTCAATTTCAGGTGTGGCAGTGGATAAAGGTTGTCAATCTTCCTAGGTTTTGGTTTGGTGAAATCTGCTCTCCAAAATTTCCTGGGAAAGACTGCTTTGGAATGTATTTCTTTCTTGCATATGTGTATAGAAGTATAAATGCATATACATACTGGATATGATATGATATGATATCATATGTATGTAATTATATATGTATTTATGTATGTGTTCACGTATATATGATAAACCAGGTTATTTGTGCTGTGTCCTGATTTACTTTTACTGTAGTCACTGTCTGCATTTAATTCTTATGATATTTTATTATGACTATAAGGTATATACAGACTGAAGTAAGAATTACTATCAATGCACTTAGAGTGCACAGAAGAGTAAACAAAATCTAGAATTCTAGAGACCTAACAGTACTACATTAAAACAGAATTATTTTATCAGTAAATTTCCAAAGTTTCCTGTAGTTTATCAGTAACAAGTCAAAATAGGAATGAGAAAAAACATCTTATAAAAATTTTTGGTTTACTAAATAATATTTCAGACAGAGAATGTATGTAGTAAAAGCACTGAAAACACAATATTGGAATTTTCAATACCTTTACTATAAACTAGAATATAGTGATTATTTCAAAGATTATTTTTGCACCTGTGTGTGTAAATTTCAATAACATTTTGGGTTAATTTCCTATTGGTGAGGTATTGTATCAAAGTGTAATTGATATTTAAGCTTATACGGTGTGAGAGTGAATAATTTTGCAGCTGTACTACATATTTGTCACATACCTGAATATTTTGGACTTCCTTTCTAGGGGTACATTCTTAATGTCAAGGTTTCAGTATTAAATATAGATTTATTTTGTCAATTGTGATGTTGACAAATTTAATTGACCGTAATTGTCAAAATTGCTGGTCATTAATTTATTCTCAGATTTTCTGTGTGAAAATATAAACCTGCAAAAATGCCATTGTCAATTACAGTCCATTTGAAGTGACCTAATTAACATTGTGTGATGAACCAACACATGGAAAAACAAATGGGGAGACATGGTGGAGACATAATTGAATGTGACATGAATACTAATAGTGACTTATACTCTCTGAGTCATTGAAAATCTGTCCAATGAAAAAGACGTAATTTTATTGCATATTCTTATTTGCTAGAAATGTATGAAGGAAAATGGCTAACACTTGAAGTGTTCTTGTTGGAAAAGAGCGTTGGCAATATAAATCAAAAGGCTGAAATAAAGTAGGTGCAAAGCAATGGACAATCTAGCCGATTTTCTTGAGTGTTCTGAATAACTTCCTTATTATTTGCTACACTACTGCTTAATGTCATTGCATTATTCCTAAGAAGAAAATGGTTCAAAGTGCAAATAAATGAGTATCTAGAGAAAAGAAAAGCTAAAAGTCATGTCAGTCATGTCATCAGGTCACTAGTGCCATGATCTTTGAATTGTTACACCAATAGACAATGGTAAGTGCTTAAAATGTCCCACAATCTTCATGTTAAACCTTGGAGCACTAGTTCTGAAATGGTTGAGCATACTGTGAATGCTTCAATTTCTTCTCATTATGTGAACTGAACTGCAGACTGCTTTGACAAAGACCACATCAGTTCCCAGGGCATGGTAGCCAACGTGCCATCGTTCTACCAAATGTATGCAATCTTTCCTATAAGTGGATCTGTAGAATAGAAGTCAGCTATTGTTTGAAGCTTTATCTCCTATTGGCTCATAAATATTTTGGCTTTTGTGTTGATTTGTCCACTGCTGGGTGAACCAAATGCTTCTGTTGACTTAAGGAAGTCTGTGAGAAGGCCTTTAGACTTTCAAACTGTCAAAAGTCTGCATCTTCTCTGTGTATGGTAAGAGGTATAGCAATCATGGAAAGCATTTCCCTTAGGCACACAATGCTAGGTGCCTAGAAGAAAGAAGAGTCTAAAAGACTGAAGAAAAGATAGAGAGGAAGCCAGGAAAGAGGAAAGAGGCAAAAAGTGGAGAGGAAAGGAGTTTATTAAGTATTATGTTTATTTCACAGACCTTCTGCTAATAAAATGATTGTGTGAATTATCCAGCATGTTAAAAATGCCTGTAGAGAAATAGAAGGAAATTCCTTAAGTTTCTTTTGAATTAAAATATTTACAATATCATTATATTCCTTTTGCATTTTTGTAATGAACTTACTTCCATATATGTTTGAGACTGAAGACATGGAGATGACAACATCTAAAAGCATCCATCAAAATATAATCTCAAAAGATGCAGTATGTTGAGTCACATAACTCAGTCTCAATAGACAAAATATCTAGAAATTGTTTCTCTTCAAGTCATTAAACGGGTAGCAGGATAAATGCCTTATAAGTATGTCTTAGTAATACTAAAATTTTCGTCACTACTACAAAATCTGAAGACTAAATTGTTTCTTTTGCCTAACACACATAGTTGTCATATCTCTATTACAAAGCCAAAACCATTTATTTTGCAAAAGGTTTTTCAGAGAACTAATTACACATCAAGTGGGGTGGTGCTCAGAGTAGAATGAATGAGAAATAATGAGAAAAGCGAATTCAATAATTACTTAAAGTAGTGGGTGTTAGCTTCTCCTCTGATCCTGTGGTGGTGGTAGTCAGGAGTAGCTTCAAAGTAACAACCTCCAGGCACTGAGGACATTTTTATTCTCCTATTCATGTTTTACCGCATTACAAAAATCCAGTAAATTCAGTCTGTTTTTCAATTACACTAGCCACTTACACGTGTAGTGCAAAGCTCTCTGTACTGTTGTACTGGTCAACAAAAGACAATGATTAAATTCTAAAAAAAGCATTAGATGAAACTGCTACTACAATAGGCATCAGTAATCAGAGACATAATGATTTTCTGCTGGAAATTTGTAGCTGTAAAATGAACAAAAATACACATTCGGCTTTGAAGTCCATTTTCATGCAAAGATCAAATAGCTCTATCAGATTTACTCCTCATAGTTTTGAAGTGTAAATGTACATCAATTCAAAGACAAAGAATTATTTGCTGTACCTCTGTGGAGCAGGCATGTGCTCAAAAATATTTTTGATAAAATTATATATGTTTAACTGTTAAAATTTTGGAGATCCTCATATTTAATAGAAATAAAAGGCCCAGAAATGCTGACAATTGCTTTCTAGGTATTGTAAAGGATGGCATATTCAAGGGACATTGTGCTGATGCTCTCAGCATTTCCAGTACCTGAATGGACCAGCACTGTTGGAGCTTATCTGATTATACAGACTTATAATGGAACTTACCTCATTGACCTGAAGATCAACTACACATTTGTAAGTATGCATTTAATAAGTCTAGCTCCATACTGTCTGAAAGCTGCTTTATCAAGCTCTCCTTTATCTCTCAGCTGTCAGACTTGAATGGAGATTGTGTTTTTCTAGCCAGGTACATAGTTTTGATAATACACAAAATAATGAATTCCTCAGATATCAGTATGAAATAAAGGCAGATAAGTATGAGTTGAAAACTCAGGTGCATGAAAGGAAAGGAAGTGCTAGTGGATCTATGGGCAAGGAGAAGATTTAATTTGTATTATAAACATGTATATGTATTTTCAGTTTAAGGAGGAGTTGACTGAAGCTTGGCTTGTTAGCACCAGCCAGAACTCATAGGATTGATGGTAGAGCAACTGGAAAGTTTCATTGAAAAGTGTTAGTTAATTAAAGTTGATCACAAGAAAAAGCTTAGTTTGGAGAATTTCTTGGATCATTTTGCTGAAATTGCCAAATACGTTTGGGATTTTCTAGATATATTTTTTTTTGTTTGTTTTTTAAAGTTTGGAACTATTTCTCATTTGAAGAACAAAAAAAGAAAATAAACAATAAAATGCTCACTAGAAGTTATTGAAGGTAATTCAATTAATCTTAGCCAATATTTCTTTGATAAGCTATCCATGAAAAAAGAATGTTTTGTTTTGTTTTATTTTATTTTATTTTATTTTATTTTATTTTATTTTATTTTATTATTTTATTTTATTTTATTTTATTTTAATATCGATTCAAGGTAGAATGAGTAGAATTTAAGGTATAGTTCAGATCTTTTTCAAAAGACTTACAGAAGTGTAAAAGGCAAAATAGCTTGGTGAGCTCCTTACTCACAGAAAGTGCTATTGCTTTTCTCTCAAATTACCTAGAAAAAGACATCAGCAGCTGGAGATATAAAGCTTAGAAACATTGTCTGGAGGGCTCTGTAAACAACATGGATGTAGAGCTCGGCAGTACAACATGTATGTAGGCCTCTGCAGTGTGCATGTAACTCTGAGACAATGCAGGGCAAGTGTATCCCTCACTGATGCAGAAAACCTGGTCACAGAATGCGACTACCTCTTGCTTTTGACTTAGGGAGTGGATGTAAAGGTCCACAGAGTCAAGAGTTCTCCAAGAGACTGACAGAATAATTGTTTTTAGGGAGGGCTACCAAGCTTTATTCAGAAATGTATTTGGAAAAATATATCATACACTTAGTGATTTGGTTTGGAGATATAGTCTCCATAGGTATTCATCTTTTTTTTCTATTACTTTGTCTTCTGCAATAAAACTATCACCTCTATGACAAAGGGATAAAACCTTGAAACACTGAATGAATTTTTTAAACCCAAATTGAAGAAGATAACACATAAAAATAACACAGTCTTCCCTTGACAAGTCCCCTTTACTTTTGTTGAAGTTTTACACACCCAAAGGGTACAATTTTACAAAACAAAATTGAAAGTATACAGCTTCGCTTGAAGTATTGCTCTTTATTTTTAGTATTGGGTGACTTTGACAGCACCTATTTTGATGTACTGCATGCACACAGCTGTATATATGCATATATATACATGTATATACACATATATATACGTACATATATACAGATACATGGATATATAGATAAGGTATAGGGCTTGCTTGCAGGCATATTTCTCAGTCATATGGTTGCTATTGCATTATTTGTCCTGGACTATTTTCCCCATGAGAAAATGACAGATGGATAATGACTGTGCAGGTATAGAAGTGAAAAGTAGGATGCCTCTAACTTCTTGCCAAATAAATCACGGCAAGTGATTGTAGATAAAGGTTCACAAATTTATCTCCTGTTGTCGTATAAGGGATCATTATCCTGAATGATATAGAATGATTAAATTTTAGGATATCAGCAATTAAAGTGATAGTTGACATTTTGCAAAGTGCGTGGAATACATGAATATGCACTCTTATTCAGATCCATATTTTCAATGCATAACATCTCTGCTAGCGATAAAGCAAACCAAGGGCTTGTGTCTATTTGTGTTTATTATTAAGCTGAAGTGTTGTGAGATGAAGATATTTTTAGTCAATTGAAGTATCTTTTTTCAACCAGTCTAAGATGCAGTCCTGATTTTATATAAACCATTCCTGCCTAACAGAAGTCAACATGAATACTTGCAAAATGAGCCCCCAAAGGATACCGATTACTTTCATTTCATAATTTCAGATGATATAAACAAACAGGGATAGGAATTTTAGATCCTAATATAATATAAATAGAAAGATGGACTAGATAAAACCAGCTGAACACTAGTCTATCCTCAAGTCCTAACAGGGAAGTAATAATGTGCTTTTGAATCTGTAGCAATGACTTTTGGCAGATATGCCTGATACAATTCCATACCACAGAAAACCATTGAATTTGATTGACTATTTAATCCATTTCTGAAAGAGCATCACTAAAGGGATGCTTATATTATTAGTATTTTTTTAAGTCAGAATGATACAGGATTGTCAAAATGGTACTTGCAGCCATGCTGACTTCTAGTTAGTTTGCCATGTCCAGTTGTTGTAGATATTTTAAAAAGCTGAGAAAAAATGCTTGCTGATATTTGCTGCAGACTTTCTTCTATGAAATACTTATTTGATTTGATTACATTAATTTTATTTTATCTTAATCAACAGCACCTTAAACACAGTTGGATATAGGGCTTGCAAAAAGATATCAGTGATTTGAAAACAACTTTAAATATTATTGTTTGAAATTGATAAAAAATGCACAAATTTTTAGCATTAAGCACTTTGTAAGCTATAATACATACAATAGATATCGTACACCAAAAATACATATAAACACATGCGTACTTTTATTAATGTTTCCCTAAATATCGTCAGATATGTGCAACTACTTTTGACAGTATAATATCACATGGTGTTTTTATGTAAGCTCATACCACAAGAACAATACTGAGGATATAAATCTGGATTGGTTAATAAAGCTCTAGCCCACTGGCTGTTCGATAGAACTGCACAAATTTTCTGTAAAGCTCAAACAGGATAACACTGTTGGATATTCATGTATTGAACATGAAATAGAATTATTGAGTTCTGTACATGTAGCAGAAAATAGAAAGCACAAAGGAAAATACCTGAAGAAAACATGGTGTGAAGACTGGTGACTCTGTGCTACCTGCTGGACATAAAATCTTGGGTTCTTTTCTATGCCTGTTTCTATGCTCTTGCTCATGAAAAAGGACCATAAGGTCTTATAAAAACTATTCCCATTCTTTTTTCTTTTCCTTTGGAATACCACAAACATATGGTACTATTAGCCTGCAGTTTTCCCGTTAGCACTTATGAATTCCCTGCTGTTCAACTACGTAAAACTATACAATAGAAAGATGTTAGAAAGAGGGTTTTGCTCTCTCCCGATTCTTCACTTTCTGGGACTCATTTTTCTAATTGAATTTTTTTCTAATTGTCTTTTATAAGCACAAAATGTTTTGAAAAATCTTACTGAAAATATGCACATAAGCAAGCATGTTTTAATATGGTCTGTGTCTCACCTTGGTCTCATGTGTAACCTGAGAATCTGTCCTTTCTGAAACTGTGTAGCAGAGAGGAATTTTTAGCAGGCTAAGCTAAGGTATAATGGCTAGTTGCTATTTTAAGTGCCAAATTCAGTACTCCATCCACTTTATCCTGGAGGGAGCTTCTCTTGAGAGAAGACTTAACATACATGAACCTAACATTCCTTTTTTTATTTCATAATAAAGTATTTATCTTGATCTTAAGATAACTTTAAGGCATCTATATCATCTTCCATCCTTATGAAGAGATGCAAATATGCATTATATTGCAAGCCTCATTTGGTGGACTCAATAGTTTTTCAGACATTTCAGACTGTGAGGTTGCTAAGTACAATATGGCAATTCAGCAGCTAAAAGTACTCAAGCAGAAATCTATGGAGACTTGAACTGAACACTTCTCTGAAGTGACCTGAAATCTTGACTCATAAATACATTTCAAATGATGACCGGCTAGTGCTGCATGGTGAGAACCACCTCACCAAGAAGGGCAAGCATGTATTTGCCAGAAGGCTGGCTGATCTCATTAGGAGGGCTTTAAACTAGGCAAGAAGGGGGAAGGGGAGTGTCATAGGGACTGGGGAATCGATCCCTATGGTGATGGGGAAGTAGGGCTAGGCCAGGATTATAGAGGGTCCTCTTTCATGCCTCCTGGGAAAAGTTCAGGCTCATTTACCTCCCTAAAATGC
>JAUBOD010000333.1:83202-95588 GCA_032353885.1 Nothura maculosa
GACTGCTCCTCAACACCTTCTTCCCCTTCATATGACTGGAGATTCTCTCTAGGATGAGCTGCTCCATCACCTTTCCATGGATGGAGGTGAGGCTGACTGGCCTGTAATTGGCCGGCTCCTCCCTCTTGCCCTTTTTGAAGACTGGAGTGATGTTGGCTCTCTTCCAGTCCTTGGGCACCTCCCCTACTCTCCATGACCTCTTGAAGATGATGGAGAGAGGCTGAGCAATAACCACGGCCAATTCCCTCAGCACTCTTGGGTCCATCCTATATGGGCCCATAGATTTTTGAGTGGCCAGCTTGCCTAAGTGATCCCTAACCCAATCCTTCTCAACCAGCGGAAGGTCTTCCTCTACCCCATTTATTTCTCTACCACTTGAGCCCTGCAGGTCATGGGGAATGGCCTTAGCAGTAAAGACAGAGGCAAAGAAGGCATTTAGTAACTCTGCCTTCTCGGCATCCTCCGTCACCAAGGACCCCTCCCCATTCAGCAGCCCACTAATATTTTCCCTCGTCTTCTTCTTGCTGCTAACGTATTTATAGAAACCCTTCCCGTTGTCCCTGACATTTCTCGCCAACTGTAATTCCACCTGGGCTTTGGCCTTTCTCATTACGCATCTGCATTCTCTGGCGATAAGCCTATATTCTTCCCACGTAGCCTGTCCCTTCTTCCACAAGTTGTACACTCTATTTTCTCGTTAACTTTGCCCAGGAGCTCCTTGCCTATCCATACAGGGACTACTCTAAGGAGCTCCCTGAAGAGGTCAAAGTTGGCTCTCTTGAAGTACAGGGCAGCTATCCTACTTCTCGCCCTGCTTCCTCCATGCAGGATCGTGAATTCCAACATCTTGTGGTCACTGCAGCCTACACTGCCCCCAACCCTCACATTATCCACTAGATCATCTTTGTTTATTAGTATTAAGTCTAGCCTTGCCCCTCCCCTTGTTGGCTTGTCAGCCACCTGTATCAAGAAGTTATCTGCAATGTTCTGCAGGAACCTCCTGGACTGTCTATTCCTGGCTATGTGATTTTCCCAGCAGATATCACAGTGGTTGAAGTCCGACATGAGGACCAGTCCGACATGAGGATCAGGAGGCTTCTTGCAGCTACCCATAGAAGGCTTTGTCCACTTCCTAGTCCTGCTCAGGAGGCCTGTAGTAAACTCCCACCATCGTATCACCCCTGTTGGCTTGCCCCTCTGTGGGCTTTCAGAAGTTTCTGTATTTTGCCCTTTGGCCTCTTTAGTCCTAAAGGGCCCTTCACAGGCCACAGCGCTCGAGTGTTGTGGATGATGTGATGGGCCATCAGCCTCCATCTCATCTGCCACCCCATGGATACCCCCTTTCCCCCCTCTAACCTATTTTAAAGCCCTCTTGATGAGCCCAGCTAGCTTCTGACCCAATGCCCTCTTCCCTCTTCGAGAAAGATGGACCCTATTGGGTGCCATCATGGCTGGTGCTCCATAAGGCTTCCTGTTATTAAAGAAGCCAAAGTTATGGCAATGACATCAGTCGTGGAGTCACATGTTGATGGACGATAAATGCTAGGTCGGTGACTGATCCTGCCAGGGGAACCAGCCTACACTAGCCAGCATCACATTTTGGCATACCACAAGTCTGGCTTTTGGTGTCAAGCGAGAGCGTGATGAAGGAGGCAAAGATTTAAAATCTGTGTGAATGTGGGCATTAGTTGTTAGTCCATCTAATACTAAACAAGAATCAGACATGATGGTAAAGAATTAACACACTTCTACCGTAAGCATCCCGGGTCACATCCCACCTGGATGTGACCCTGTGCCAAGTGCTATGGGTGTCCCTGCTTGAGCAGGGAATGTTGAACTAGATGGTCTCTAGAGGTCCCTTCCAATCATAACCATTCTGAAATTCTGTGATTCTATAAGCTCCGTTAGATTTCCCACATTTTCAGCTTTGCAGAATCACGGGATGGCTGAGGTTAGAAGGGACCTCTGGAGATCATCTAGGCAAATTCTCTGCTTAAATAGGGTCACCTAGCACACTTTTAACAGAATTGCCTTCAGGAGGATTTTTGAATATCTCCAGAGAAGGAAATGCTACAGTCTCTCTGGGCAACCTGTGCCAGGCTCTATCACTCTCACAGTCAAGTATATTTTTTCTCAAATTCAGGTGGAACTTCCTGTGTTTCTGTGGGTGGCTGTTGCCTCTTCTTCTATCACTGGCCAACACTGAAAATAACATCTTGACACCATCCCTGAAGATATTTGTATAAACTGATAATCTCTACTCTCAATATTTTCTTCTCAGGGCTACAAAGTCCTAGCTTCTTCTCATAGAAGAAATACTCCAGTACCCTAATCACCTTGGTATCATAGAATCAGAGAATCCTTAAGGCTGGAAGAGACCTTTAGAGATTATCTAGTCCAACCCCTCTGCACACGCAGGGTCACCTAGAGTATGTGGCACTGTGTCCAAGCAGGTTTGGAAGATCTCCCAAGAAGGAGACTCCACAACCTCTCTGGGCTCTGTCACCCTCACTGTTTATAATTTTTTCCTTAAGTTCTTGTGCAACTTTTGGTGCTTCAGTTTGTGGCCATTTCCTCTAGTTCTATCATTAGCCACCACTGAAAATAAGCCAGGCCCATCCTCCTCACTCACTTCCTTGAGGTATTTATAGATACTGTTCAGATCTCCCCTAAGCCTTTGCCAGGCTGAACAAGCTCAGTTCTCTCAGTCTTGAAGTAATGAAGGCCGCAACAGGTCCCTCTTTATGGAGCTGCTCTCCAAAAGGTCAATCCTCGGCCTGTACTGGAGTCTGAGGTTATTCCTCCCCAAGTGCAGGACCTTGCACTTTTCCTTGTTGAATTCATAAGTCTTCTCACAGCCCACTTGACCAGTCTGCCCATATATTTGAAGAAGCTCTTCTTGTTATTTTTAATATCCCTTGCCAGATTTTGTTCCAAGAGTGCCTTATCTTTCCTTGTTGCATCCCTGCATTCCCTGACAATGTTTCTGTTTTTTTTCCCAAAAGGCCTGGCCTTTCTTCTACATTCTATATACTGCTTTCTTCTGCTTGAATTTTGCCAGGAGCTCCCTGATCATCCACGTAGGCCTCCTGCCCCCCTTGCCTGACTCATAGGGATGCACCGTGGCTGAGCATGGAGGAAGTGTTGCTTGAAAATAAACCAGCTTCCTTGGGCCCCCTTCCTTCTAGGGCTCTAGCCCATGGGATTCTTCCAAGGAGGTCCCTGAAAAGGCCAAAGTCAGTCCTCCTGAAGTCCATGGTAGCCACATTCTGGACTCTCTCCAGTAGCTGTATGTCCCTCTTGTACTGGGGAGCCTAGAACTGAACACAGCACACCAGATGTGGCCTCACCAGGACCAGGACCGAGGATCTCCCTGACCTGTGCGCAACAGTAGTCCTAATGCATCCCAAGATACCATTGGCTTTCTTGGCCACAAGGACACAATCCTGACTCCTGACACAATCCTGGCTTGATCACCAGGACTCCCAGGTCCTTCTTCCTCATCTTTTATTGGTCTTGATTTCCTTGACAGTTTATGTTGAAGTTACCTGCAAAGCTCTCCTGATTCTTTCACAACAAAAGATTATTTTGTCCCTTGTCACATTCACCTCAAATATTCCAGGCACCATATTACTGTATCAAGAGGTAAAGAAATCTAGAAAATGAGAGCTGATCCTCTTGTACATCACCTACCTGCATCCCAGATTTTTCCTACCCCAGCCAGGTGTCTGCAAAGATTTTTGGTGAATGTGGTTGGGGTCTCTGGGCTAAACTTCCTATTTTAGGAAGGCTGTGTTTATTTCCTGATTTATGCTCTACTAACCCAAAATGGAGTAGTCACTACAGGCTTCAAAACAGTGAGACACTGATGGATACAAAGTCTATACGATTATTTGTTCAAGAATCTGAAAAGTGAAGACACTGTCATGCTCAGATAATGCTTTTTGTTCAGATACCTTTAAAACCCTGATCGTGGTGATCATATACAGCCTAAGGAAATTGGTTGCAGATCTTTTTGAGTCTTTCTCTGAATGCATTGTGTTCTGTAGCCCTTCCATATAAATGTGACAATTGCAGTGACGGGGTGCAAGTAGAAAATTGACAGTAGAAAATTGTTCTCTTGTGAGGATTCAGCGACAGATTTAAAGATGTTCAAGATCTGATAGAAGCAGTATTTTCAATAAAGAACAGAAGGTAGAGAACAAAAATTTTCTCACCTTTTCTTAGAAATAATTTCTGGTGATTGGTCTTTACTAGCAGGTTTGGATTAAAAGGATTCACTGAGAAGCATAAGTGGTCTCTAGCAGGATCCTAAAGTTAATGTGAATGATTAAGATAGATATACAGCAAATATAAGACTATTTTCATATCCAGCTGTCATTCACATAAATAACAAAGCTTCATTACTGCTGCAGGCTATCCACCAGCAGAACTGTTGGTCATGATTGATTTGCTGCAGCAGCAATCTAACTTTCCAATAGTATGAACTGAGACTCACTTAGCAAAATACTGGTATATTGAATATGGAAGTTTAATTAAATAACTGGGGTTGGGGGAGTGGTATTTTCTTTCTCCCCCAAAAAATAAAAAATAAAAAAGAAATGAAGAGGATGAAAAGCAAAAGACCAAAACAAGAGTCAATTAATCATTTTGAATGAGCTCCTAATGTAGATACAATGTATAGAGTGAGATTATTCTACTGTCAGATAATCTGCAGGATGCAAGCAGAACACAGGACCTGGGGCAAGGAGGGGAAGGGGTTTGCAGCTGCAGAACGCTACGTAGAGGAATAGGTATCTCTTTCCCATCTATAGCATAGGGGAGTAGGCTGTGATCTAAACAAGGATCTTCATCTTGTTGATATTTGCTATTGAACTCAGCTAGATCTTTTCTAAGAGCAAGAGAGAGACTAACACTAGGTACTGTTACTTACTCGGAGGCATTCCACACAGAATTATTTACTTTGGTATAAAAGAAAATAAACTGCCAGGTCATCAGCTACAAACAGAATTTAAACAGAGCAGTACTCATCAGAGTCAATGAGAGAGAGAAAAAAAAAAAGAGTATCAGATAACCTAAGAATTTCGTCTGAAAATGGCAAATTGAGTCCTAAGAAAGTAAGGGAAAAGCTATGGTGCTGTGCAAATAATTCATGCCATATTTCAGGGAATTGCCTAGAGCAGGCCTTCATGCTGAAGAAGGAATCATAGGGGATATAGTGAGAGCTTGTAGGAGCCCCCAGGACTTGAAGGAGATCAAGCTTTAGGGCACAGAAATAAACTTTTTTTTGTCTGTCTTTGGTAACCCTATCAAATCATATTGTAGAACTACATTTAAGTTAGGATATAGCAGAGGTTAAAATGGTTTTGTTGATTCATTTAAAACTGCCAGGAGCTATTCCTGTCATTGAGATGTTGCTGTATTTTTAGGCTCCCACAGAAGAATTTATTGCTCCTTTGTTTCTCCAGCCTGGGAAATCAAAGTTGTTCATGCTGTCATCTCATCTGTATGGAATTGAGCATACTACTCACTGGTTTGCAGATTCAATTGCATGGAAGCAAAATGTTTGACTAGATGACATGTGTTTTTCATATGTCCTCCTTTTTCCACAGTCTTTTATCTTAAAAGTTGGGCAAAGAAGTAGAATTAGGATATAATTGTAGCATATGCTACAGTGCTGCTGTAGCTACTGTGGGCATCAACTACAGTAAAACCAAAAGAATCTGCACTATGGTATGTCCTGAAAGATTGAATAAATATTTCCCAGTAACGTTTGACTTGAAGACCTCCTATAATGTATTTCAGATTGTGATAGTTCTGTTTCCCTGCAAGCCTGTATGTTGTAAGTAACAATTTTCTGTTAACTATAGAATAATTCAGAAACAAAGGAGTAGCATTTATACTGATAATTCCAGTCATAGTGGTGAGTCCTCTCTGATTATTTTATTAAAAAACAATGTACCATTGCGTGCTTTTTTTCATATATTTACAAAATTCAATGATAGTTCAAATCTGTTTCCACTAAAGATCGTGTTTCTGTATCATTCTGTGCTTAACACCATTCCATTTCACAGAATATTGAAGGTCACAGAAAGATTGCATGATATAGAGAGAGAGGAAAAAGAGACCCTTAGGTATAAAATAACTGGATCCAAGATTCTGTTTCAATTTTTTTTTCTGCATTTTCATCCCAAAATTCTTAGATAAATGTGTTCACTTAAAGGAACAAGAATATACTGGGCAAAAAGTCCTATTGCTACAACAAAGGTGGATGTTAGAAGAGCAACCTCCTTTTCTCTGCAACAGGCTTCCTGGGAGACCTTGTCCTCATCTCTCAAGCTGTCTGGGCCTCTCTCTTCTCATTCAAAAAGAAAGACGATGTCCTCCAGCCCAGGCCCAAACCACGTCACAATTACAGACTCTGTGTGCCCATTGAATCACATAAAAGGAACATTCCTTTCTGCCACAAAAAACTGAGATCTAGACCTGCTCTCAGAAACCACTATGTGTTTGAGCATAAGGATAGGACATACAGATAAGATGGCAGTTGTGCTCTACAGCTATAAACAGTCTCTGGTGGTGGCGCAGCATTAGGAATTTTTGAGATGGTTTTTGAGATAATGACACTCAAAATATAAGGAACGAGGTTCCTTATATTATAAAATATAAGTAACCAAGCTTCTTGTTATCTCATTCCTGAGATGAGGTCTCAATATCAGCAGACTCAAAAGAAATTACTTCTAATTGAAAGAAGTCGAATGAACACAAAGGTAAATTTCAACAATATGTTCATACTTTCATGTATTTGCTCTTCCCTCCACTTTTCAGTTTTATTGAAAAGAGTTGTAATGCTGATAGATTATACAGCTGAGTTCCTATTTCTCTACTCTAAAGGGAAACTACTTGCAAGCTTACTGGCCAATTTCCTGAAGTGCTGGTAGATCCTTGTTGCAAACGGGACCAACCACTGTCATCAGGTAAGGTGGTAAAAGTGCTGACAACATTTCTCTGACATGATAAAGCAGAGAAAATGGCCATCGGGCATCAGGCAGAAAGATGAAAGCCATGCCAGCTGTTAACAGGCGCTAAAGTGTACTACAGTTAGTTTACATTTCTATCACAGGCTTCTTGTGTGAAGAAGCATGGAAATAATTTTTAATATTGCAGTGCCCTGCTAATGCTACTCAGTTTTCAAACACTCAGATTCATTAGCTATATTAGCCAAAAGGTACTTATAGATGTTAATTTAATGAGTTTTGTTTTTACTCTTACTTTGATATTTCTAAAGACCAGAAGATGTGCTGCAAATTAAAGACATAAACTCAGGCCAGCCTAGAATTTATTAAGAAAGCTGTTTCAAAACAATGTTTCTATTTAACTCTACTCCTATATTCACATTCATGCAGGTATAAAGACTTTTGGCAGAGTTAAGAGATTTTACCTATGTCTCTGGAATCCTTGTCTGTCCTTGGGATCAGCTGAGAACCTACTTGGCCTCTGGCATAAAACAGATTAGCCCAAATGCTCGTAAGGGAGCAAGGCTCAGGAGAGTCCTGGAGTCTGACACACCATTTCTTTGTTTCTCCTAAGCAGTTTCCCTGCTATCACAGCAGCTTTGCTGCTCCATTGAACTGCCCCTTTTTAAGGCCACAGGCTACTCCTTGAGATAAAGGTTTAAAATGCAGATACATGAGCATCATAGTTGTGTCATCAGTAATTGCTGAAAAAGTAAGTTGAAACTCAGCAGTACGTAATATAAATACTTACAGATATGTTTTAAATTGGCCTTTAAAGGATTTTCAAAGTACTGCACAGTGTTCATAAAGCTACAACACATTGTCACTCATGTATTGCTAATACTTTCTCACTGCAGGTTCTTATATTGGGAAATATATAATCTAGATAGAACCTGTTCTATCACTTTAATAATTTTAATGTGATTATTACATTACTATCACTGCCTGCATTGGATTATTTTTCTGTAAAAATGATTCTAGAGATATCATATCTGTTTTTTAGTGTCATATAGAATGAATCTGGAGCAAGCTAGGCTTGCCAGATCTGCTGTGGCATGTTTCTACTCAAAGTTCTCAAATGAAAGGTTATGTTGCTTTAAAAGCACAAATATTGCTAAAAAAAATCTAGTTTCTCAATGTTTTGCAAACAGAACTTATGTTGAATTATTTTATTGTGATGCCCAGCTGTTGGTTGTAGTGTGTGGTTCTTTATGTTGTCCAGAAATTAATACTCCCCACAGACAAAAAGACTGAACTGGAGAGCAAAAGAATGGTGATGGTAGTAAACATGATGAAAAAAAATCTAATCCTTTTTCATGGCCATTTGCTGTTTAAATTTCCCTTTGCAGATTCAGAAACCTCACTCAATGGTTACTTTCAAAATTAACACTCTTTTCAGTTAGTCTAGTGTGATTGTTCAGAAGTAGGGATTTCTGGGTTGATTTAGCTCTTTCCATTTTATATTTGGCTTCAGGCTTCATATAACTGTCTCTTTAGCCTGAAAAGCTTGATTTCCCTACCAGTCCCACTCTCTGTACCATTTTCCCATGTAGAGCTTGGCTACCTTTGGCTGCTTGCTCCTGGCAACTGGATGGTCCCTCTCTGCCAGGCTCTGCTCTTTGCAAGGTCTGTAAACTAGATCTTTGCCAGGGACTCAAATTAGGGAGACTGGACTTCCTCGTCTGCCAGGGGCTTGGATTAGGGGAGGTTGGGCTTCCTCCTTAAAATTCCCTGGCTAAACTAAGGGTTTTGTCCTGCTTATTATATAAAATATCCAGGACCAGGAGGGTCATAAGACTTCTGTCGGGTGCCTATTGCCAGATGCCTATCCTGTCTCTCATTTTTGCTTTAGAATCTCAGTTTCTAAAGCAACAGGGCTTCCAGGATTTCCATGCTGTGAGAGCACTAGTTTGTGCTGAAGTAGACTGACCAAAGCCTGCTTGTTACTGTGGGGAAAGAAGCTTTTGTGAAGCATTGAATTTGTTTCGCCTGCTTGGTATCACTGAATTTTACACTCTGCGGCCAGATCCTAGATGAAAAATATAAATACTGTAGCAAGTATATCAATAGAAATGCAATGTGATATATATATGCCTAGTGATCAGTGCAATTGTGAAATGATTAATTTAATGAAAAGCAAAGTTTTGCTTTTCTTGGGGATCCAGTCTGCTAAAGGTCTTTGACAATTTAGTAAAACCAACCACATTCATGTAAATGTGGGTCTGTACAGCATATCTTCAGTTAGAATTAAACAGTGGAAGTTATTAAATTTTAGACAAGAAATCATTCCTGGAAATAAACCTTAACAAGGAGTGCTGCAGTCAAGCATCTTTTATTTACTTCTTATCTAGTTCTATAACATATTTTTTTCTGCATGTTTTCTGTACCCTGTCTCACCTGAAAACATAATGGAGAATATTGTCCTTTTCTCCCTGTTCCAAACTCCATAATTAGCCCTTAGAAAACACAGAAAGAATGATTTGGAGAGTGGATAAACCAGAGCTGTAGTGACTTTTTAAAAAATATAAAAGGCATGACGACCCAATGGAAAGTATAATACTCTAGTAGGGAAAATATTTTTCCTATTTCATCTTATTTCTGCATTTCAGAGGTCAAATACTGCAATCTGTATTTTATATGGGCAAACTGAAAGAAATGAAAAATGTTCAAACTGGTGAAACTAAGCCTGAAAACTGGTAGTTCAAAAACTAGCAGAGAGCTCCATCTGCTGCTAGTTAATGAGGACAGGGGATCACTGAATATTTGCTCACCGAAGCACAGCCAAGAACAAGACTGCTGTCTTGAACTGCTCAACATTTCTCTTTGCTGTGCTGTAAAGGTGTCTTTGCAAATTAGGAGTAGGAATACTATGCTTGTCTTTTCTTCTGTTCCCTTTGTTTTCATTTTCCTCTCTTTCATTTTGTTTTTTTTTCAGTTGGCATCCTGAGAGCATTTTCAGTAGCTCCATAATATTCTGGTATAATAAAATGTGTGTTTTCATATACATGTAATAATACATGTAATTTAGATAAATAAGAAGTGGAAAAAAATCTGCTTCAGCATGTGACATAAAGCCAAGTTTCTCTTGTGTTTTATCCTCTCTTGAGTGTAGTTCTGTATTTTCAGGAATGGCTGTCTTTTGTAAAACTCATGGCACACTCCTAAAGCACACTAGTTTATTCAGTGCTCTGGATTCACCAGTATTTCTCTACTTTTCCTTTGAGTTTCCCAGTAGCTTGGTTGATAAAGACATATTGAGGTCAATGCAAAAGTCTGACAGATACAATACAAACTGAGAATTCTCTATATCTCCTAAAGCGTAACCTCTTCCCTCTTTCTAAAAAGTGTCCAGACAGCTAATGTATTTTAGTATGATGGTACACATCTTAAGAATGTGTATAGTTTCTAGCAAAACATTCCTTTGCCATTCATATTGCATTATAAATATGTCTGAACTCAAAATGAAGAATGACTTTCTGAAATTTAGAATTGGTTTGATCAGATGTTGCAGATCCAAACAAAATGAGCAGAAAAGACATGGGGAATATTTTCATAGGTTATTTTCTTTCAAATGCAGTCTTATTTGTAAACACTTACCTGAAACAGACTTTGTATACAGATGTAGTTTATTTACCAGCCATAATATTCCTTATTCTTACAGCAGTAAGTCATTTTTGCTTAGGTCTCTGTTAGTCAGTACTTTGACCAACAGATGCAGTTTTGTAGACTGAAATAATCGGTATGGAGGTCTTCAAACTCTCACTTCACCTATTTCTAGGATTTTACTGCAGATTAGCTGTAGTCTGGTCCCACAGACTGACTATTCCTTTGCAGCTAGATCATGTTAAATCACCACTGGAAGGAAATTCTCTCATTTATTTTCATCCAAAATGAATGCCATCCATGTACTCTGAGACAACTTTGTGCTGTCTGCTGAAGTGAGATGAGTGAGGATGTCTGGGAGGATCACTTAAAAAGATACTCCTGCTCCAGACTAAAAGGCTGGCCCATAAGCTAAATTAATACTGGGATAAATTTTCTACCTGAAAAGAAAACATTTCTTGCCAAAGATGGGCCTTTTTAATCTTTACCAGGTATAGTGTATCACAGTGTATGTGTTAAAGTGTGTTTCGATCCATTATGCTCCTATTTGCAGATAGGATACAAATTCTCTTTCTCAAGTTGTATCTGGCTTGTATCTGTCCTGCTCTTTCCCTTCTGATGTTGCTTCTTTCAATAGAATACAGCAACCTGGTAGTCTTTTGCGTTAGGTTTAGCCAGCATTTGACCTGGGATGAAAAGTGTGGAAACAATTCTCTGTACAGCAGCACCTACTGCTAACATCAAGATCCTGCCTTGCTGACTAGAGCTCAGCTGTCCTTCTAACTCAGCATGAGTATTCACACTTCCTTCTTCCCACAGCGAAGTCATTTCCACCTTAAGAAAGTAAAGCTCTTTCATAGCTCTACGTACCTCCTCACATGGATAACTCGATTGTAGCAGATCCTGATGTTAAGGATCTTTCACTACCTGTGACATATATTTGCTTCTTAAAATGCTGCAGATAATGCTGTTTCTAAACGGCAATTAAATAAAATCCTGTAGGTAAGAAAAGTGCCATTAAGACTATACCGAAGCAATACGAACAACAGTACAAATCCATTGCACTCATCACATGTGCTGATCAGAAATGGAGAAAGTAGTATTTTCGTGAGATTTATGACTAAATACAGGCAGTGATATCAATATGTTGAAAAATGGGAGCTTTTCATAAAAATACTCTATACAGATGATAAAAGAGCAAAGGCAATGACTGCAGTTGCAAAGACATCCTACAAGCAATATATATTAGACAGAGAAGAAATGAACCCTGTTACTTTGCCTGAGGTATCATATACCAAAAAACACCATAATTTGAGAAGGTAAGGAAAGTGACAGGGATGCAGAAGCACTCCTGGTCTCAACAGGGTGGGAATGAGCTGTTGCAGCATGTCAGAATTAGCTGGAGCCAGAAATGAGGCAAAGAAAGAAACTAGTGTAAAGGCAGGAACTATATTCAGAATATCACTAGGTCAAATAAGATGGATCTCAGTCCATCTGATTTCATCCTGATCTCAACTTGTGTTCCACATACTCTCTTAGTAATTGCTTTCCTGTCTATTCCTTCCATTACAAAAGAAATATTACATATAATTCCACCCCTCTTTTAGTTTCTCTTGGTGCGATGACACCTTATATTTTAAGTGAATAACACACAAGCCTAATGATACATCCTATAGTAAAATGAACACACAAAGCTTTCCAGCATGAGATTCAATCACATATTAATTACAAAATAAAGTGATGACTCTATCCTATAGGCTTTATTAA
>JAUBOD010000333.1:100002-127946 GCA_032353885.1 Nothura maculosa
TGCTAAATTTCTGCAGTGAATGAAGTTCTTTCTTCTGTGCTGATGCTTTTTCTTCACAGTTTGAATTTTGTTTTCTCCATACTCTATTGATCCTGACTTCCTTGTAATTACAATAAATTGGAGTTCCATGATGGATCCACGAGGGACTTCGCCTGTGGATTTTACATATCCCAAAGTCAAATTGTGGATTAGGACTAGCTTCAAAAGCAGCTCTCTACAATGTACTGAAAGAAAAGATATGTTGCTCTGAATGGTTTGTTGTTCCTTTCAGTTTGATACATACATGCTGAAAGTGTTATGTCATTAAATATCTCCTTGTCTCATTAAATGCCATTAAATTTTTAAAATGCAATGGATAACCTCTAACATAAAAATTAATGGATCCATACTAAGAAGCTTTAATTCAGATCTCATCATAATAAAAAAAAGAAGGAAAAATGTGAATGAACAATTGGAATGAAAGGTGATAACCATAATCAGGTCATGATTGTTAGTCCCTAGGCATTCAATAATGTCAAGCCAATGGCTGTCCAAATCAATAACACATGCATTTTTAATGCTTCAGAGGCTTAGGAAAATCAAAACTGAAAGATATCATGAGAAGAAAATTTTCTTTCAAAGAAAGATAGATAATTCTGACAGATAACTAAGATGCTTTAAGGGAAGTTTCATGATATGAAAGGGGATAACTTTAGGTAACAGCTCATCCCATTCCTGTATCTTGATGAAGGCAGTAAATGAAAATAAGAGACTTAAATAAAAATGGGAAAAGTAGGAATAGCAAACATGACATGCCAACTTTGATGTCTTCAATATTGATAAGGAAAAGCTGAAGAGCACCATCTGTAATATATGTTCACTAATACAAGTGGTAAAAGTACCATTAAGTATGTAGAAATATGAAATATATCTCTTCTCTATATAAAAAGAAATGAAAAGAAGGATTTGCAATAGGCAATGAAGCATTTCCCAGTGAACTAATAATTCAATAGATCTTTCTTGACAGATGCTTTTTAAAATTATGAACCTTGTATAATGCAGCAAGTTTTGTACAGAACAGGGAAACTGTTCATGAGAAGCAGGGACTCCAAAAAGTCTGCAGAAGTTCCCAATGTCCAAATGATCTGAAGTTGCCATGAATGCAATGCTTCAAAAAAAAAAAAAAAATCTGTAGCTATAGAAACAGGGCAATAACAGTAAGAAGAAAGAAATTCCATTTTTGCATTTGACACAAAAATGAGACCAAAATTATAATACTACATAAAGTTATTTAAGAAAAAGGAAAAATGATTCAAAATCTGAAGAACATTTCTTATATTGAGAGAGCTGAGAAGCTCTCTGTGTCAATATAAGACTGAAAAGTGATTAATTTACAATATTTAATCCTCTGGAAGAAGGACTAATAGAGATGTAATTAAAGACATTTTAAATCCAGAACTGAAAAGAATAATAAGAATTAATGACTGGAAACAGAAACCATGCAAATTCAAATTGGGAATAAAGCAGAAATGATAGCAGTGAGAGTGAATAACACTGAAGTAAGTAATTTGATAAGAAAGTAGTATATTCTCCATCATTTTAATTTTTATTAAGTGGTATCTTAAGTCTTGTTCTTCAGAAATGTAATTTTTATCACCTACAGTTAATATTGCTTAAGTTAGAAAGCTTTGATTTATTTTTGCTCTGGGGTATAGCCTTTAATTTCTCTATTATTCATGTATAATGAAAACTGACAAGTACTTCCCCTTGTAAAGGGAGCAAATTAGTCTAAAAAAGTTATGGTTTTCATTATAGAAGGCAGAAAAAATGTAAAAAGTGTTATTTGAGCAGAGATGCACATGCCTTAAAGATTGCCTCTAAGGAATAGAGTGGTTGGAAGTCAAACTGGAACCAGCACTTGGCAAAATCCATCCATGTGTTATCCATGGACAAGAGTCCATGTGTTGAAGCTATATCATCCTACATCTTTTCCTCTGCAAGCAATTTTGCTTAACTAGTGATTTAAGTCCACTGCTGCTACAGTCATGGGCTCCTAAATTGAGAGACTAGGCTGTAGGGAAGAGAGAAAATATCCTTGATATTTATTCAAGAGGATTCTCCAAATTCAGGGATTTGAGTGATAATTTAGTGGATTAGATTGCTGAAATATACAGCAACAGATACAGTTGGCTCAGTAGATCACGGAGTTGCACAATGATGATCTTTCAATTTAATTCAATTGAATTTATCATATTAAGACAGTAAAATGTGTACAGACTCGGTGGAATTTGTTGTAGATACAGACAGACTTTATGCGGAAAATGTCTTGGTGATATGTTGAAATTTCTAAATAAAGATAAATAGTAAATTAGCTATTTAATCATGTTTTCAAAACAAAAAGAACAACAGGACACATGTTCCCCTGGGAACTATGTCAAAATATATATTATTCTCCTGATATCATTTAGAAGTTTTAGAGTTGAATGTTAAAGCAAAATTGTGCAGTGGCAGAATTAATGCTGGAAATGTTACAGGTCTTTGTCACAGCCACTATGTTATCAAATCAGTATAAAAATAAATCAGAAAGATGGATTTGGTAATTGGCTGCACAAAAACATCCATATGTAAAAAGTCTCTTATGTATAGAGCACATCATTGCCCCAAGCTGGTATTACCATGTAATTTTTGCAGATTTAAATTCTTACATTGACAGGTTTCTCTCATGATTTGCACTTTTGATGCTAAATGCTGCAGAATTTCTTGCAAAAGGCAGCTGTGGAAGGAAAGAGGCAGGCTTGATAAAAAAACTGGAAGACAGCAGAGCCTAATGGAGCACAAAATGGATTTTCTCAGCCAGGGACAGCACTTGGCAACAAGGAAATTTTGCAGGTATTTTGAGGCCACAGAGTTTGAGACCTTTAAGGCTCTTTGTTATCAAGATAAAGTTGATTAGTCCAATCACACAAGCTAGTTAACACCAAAATACAATAAAAATAGAGACAAAAAAAACAGAAGATTAAGGTTTTAAAATAAAAAATGTGGTTGCTGCCACCATACTTTCAATCACAGAAATAATTAAGTGCTTCATAATTTTCTAGTACCTGTAAAGACTTCCGTTGTTTTTACTCTCTTTCTCCATCCTGACTTGTATTGCTATATGCAAGATTTTTTTCTGTCTTTTCCTGCTGGGAAGAAAAAAACAGAGATATTAAGTATATTTAAAAAGCTCAAAGAAAATACAGATAGATACCTCCCGATTAGTTTGACTGTCCACGGGGTGTCACTGTTTGATAGAAATATTCTTTCTAGGCTAAAACCTTTAGATTCTTTCCTGGATTATATGCTAGCAGTTGTAGATTTCATTCTGAAGTTGTCTTCCTCATCTGAAGAAAGAACTTGGAAGAGTATCTGTGAGTGGGTTGTTTGTGTTTTGAATAGATTTCAGGAAAATGCTTTTAGGCATTTTTAAAAGTACAGTCAAGGGAATAAATTTGAGAAAGATAAAATGACCTCTGAATAATAGTGAGATGCTAGAAAACGTCATCTGGATTTTTTTTTGTACTAAATTCTGAACGGCAGATTCATATCCTCCCATTTCCTGACTGGAAGAAAAATTAATGCTGAATTAAAAGGCAAAACCTGTTCCCAAGAATTTTCAACTCCAAGTTTTAGATCTCTATTGTTTTTCTGTCCAATATTAGTGGACTAACTTAGTGAGGCTTGTACTATGGCTAGATATATTTAAAAGTCTGATCTGATTAATTCATTTTTTTTAAACAGCAATTGGCCCAAAGCATGAAACTATACAAGCTTTGTGAAAATGTTCTTTCAGGAAATACAAGTTTGATTAAATATACACATCCACTTCAGAGAGAGAAAGAAATTTGATATGACTTTAATATCTCTTACCCACGTGATGAGAGGAAAGTTGGAAAACAAAATAAAATATATTTTCTCTCTTAACAGATAGTGTAATGGATACCCTACCCTGAGTGGTTTAAAAGTACATCCAATTAATTAAAAAAGGGGTAGTAACCTAAAAAAGGAGGATAAATTAATCCCAGGAAAATGGGAAAGTGAAGACAGTATTTCAATGAAATGGACATTCTGAGAGGAGTAAAATCATGGAGTGTGATAGAGATCAAAGGATTTATTGCCTCCTGTCTAATAGCAATGGAAGGATTTATTGCCCCCAAACCTCGTGGCTTCCAGAAGAATGTACTTACCCTGATGTCTGCTATATGTGGATAAATTCCTTCCCTCACAAGCTCTCTAAAATGTGGAAGGATTTACTTTCTTCCGAACAGTGTGCCTCAAATAGGCAGCTCCAAAGTCAGTCACAGATGGTGCATTTTCCTTCTTTATTAGGAGAAAATTTCACAGAAGGGGCCTGAAAGTACTTTTTTTTCTAGTTTTTTTTTAAAAAAAAAGAAAGAAATTGACGTTCATGACAAAGACTTTTGAAAACGTATTGTTCTACAATAATCTAAGGCAATCAAGACTGTCAAATATATAGGATGTTTTAGTACAGAATATTAAAGGGATTACGATAATCAGCAGCCATGCTGATTTCAAGATATAAGCAAACCAAGGTTGCAGAGACTTAATATTTTCTTTTACCCACTCAGACAAGTGGCAAACCTTTTATACATCCCAGATCTTCAAAATCAGAAGAAACTCTATACTTGAGGCCACAAATTTACAGCTTCTGTTTCATACCCAGAAAAAGATTTCTGTGCCCAAATCATTTCCAACTACATCAGCTGGATCAATAAAAGGTATTTGCTCTGTCTGTAAATCTTTCCTTGCTATCATTAAAATGTTAGAATATATTTAAAGCTTTCAGATGTTACTGGCTGTTACATAATAACAAGGTTGATTACACATCAAATGCTCCTTACAAGAAAGAGCAATCAGGCTCAAGGTGTCTGAAAGTCCAGAGATTATGAGGATAAGAGAGAGCTTGACCAAAAAATGTAAGCTGAAGTCAAATATAGGTCTATATAAGAATCTGTGCATGCTGTTGGGCTTTCCAAATCAGTTCCCAAGTGCCAAGTGTTAATTCTATTTTAAGGCTAGCCAGGTGGAAGTGCACAGCAGAGGTACTGGATCGGATGGTTTTTTTTGGTTTTCCTTTTTAAGCTCAGGCTTCATACAAGATTATTCAAGCTGTAGTGGTTTTCTCTGGAAGCAGTTTCTGTGGGAAGAAGGGTTTCTGGCAGAAATACTAGGTCTGACATTCTTGGAGGGTCCAGCTGGACTTGAACTTGAGCCTAACATGCCTAAGTGGCGACTCTAGTAGTGTATCTAATTTCTCCTCCAGAAACTCTTCCTTTGCAATGAAATATTAAATATTCCCTTGGCTAGAGAGAAAAAGAGGGAACTCAGTGCTTTCAATACCTTGAGCAGTGACAAAGACGAGAAAAAGAGTGAGTTAGTTTGATCCTCAATGCAAGATCCTGGCAAGTTGCTGATAGAATGTAGGTGATGGGTACAAGACAGAAAAAGGAGATTTTTTCCCCCTGGGTTTTCTACATCTCAAATAACTGTGCATGAGATGGATCTCATTTTCTTCTCATGCCTTAGATTCTATATAATTTAGAACTTTTTTTTAAAATCTTTTAGATGAACATAAGGAAAGATAAGATATTATTTCCTTCTTAGCCATGATGTTCAATATATAGATCAGTTTTACTAATATATTGGTAAGTAATATGAGATTCCTCCAACAACTGCAGCCTGTTATACCTATACAGAATTATACACACCAGTATATTACAACAACAGTCAAATAGTGCAGCAAAAGTGTTATGGCAAGAATCAGAAGAGCTAATAGATTGGATATAGGCTAGGAGAACCAGACAAGTTTCTCTTGTCATGGATATTTTTAAGGAAATATATCGTACTTAAAAATGTATTGCTGTTATCACCTACTGGGAAGTACTCTGGGGACTAAATCTTTTCTCTCTTCTTCAGACTTTCATACGGAGTGGCTTTCCTGCCAAAAGCACAGATGCAGAAAGTCGATTACAATTTTGGCTATAGAGAGAGAGGTAAATATATAGTCTTTTTAACTTTAGCATTGGCAAGACATAGAGCTCCACAAGACCTAATTTATTCTAGGTGTCCCATGAGCTTCTGGTAGCTGGATTAGCTTGTTAAGAAGCTAAGCTTCTTAGCTAAGCTAAGAAGCACGAGCGCCATGTCCTTTCCTACAGTGAGAAGTTAGCTGTGGTGCGGTGGCAGTGTGTTCAGAATTAGGCCCAATGGCTAGGCAATGAGTATCATTTGGAGGGCACAAATCCTGCCTTTCCTTCTCAGTTACCACAAATCTGAATTTGTAGCATGCACTCTCTGTAGGTATAGGTATAGCTGCCAACAGCTGGCAGTAAACAGGGAGGGCTTGAGAAGTTGGTTTTCAGTCCTCCTTTACAGCTTGCTGTTGGCCCTGGACAATTCTTCTTTTGGTACCTCCCAAACAAATATAAAAGAAGCGATACCACACTGAAGGATCACTCAAAAAAGGCAAATATTTTCTGGCTGACTCACTTTTTTATGCCTGGAACAGGAATGCTTTTAGACTTCAACTTGCCTATTAATCCTTAATTAATTAAGGGATGCTTAATGAAATTTCTAGAACCTGCACCAGGTAAAATATTCATTGCCAAGGATTCTGAATCATTTATGGCACAAATACTAAGGAAGATTGTTGGGAAGAAATCTTAAGAATGATAGGAAAAAAATCCATGCTTGCATCATTATAAATACAAGGCAATAACCTAACAAGCATATTTTATATCTGCCACAGCAGTCAGATCACAGGCTATTAGAACATGACGATGGGTGATTTTGGTCTGTGGTTCATTAGAGCAAATAATGCCACAATCAGCTTTTTTTTTTTTTTCTTTTATTGTAGTATTGCTATCCTTTGATCTCCTGACAACTTTAGTTATTTATTTTCCATAAGGACAGCACTCCTGAAATCCATTAGATTCTTGGTGGTAATGAGATTCTTGGTTGTCTGCCTTCATTTCAGCTAATCTCTGTTTCTCTCACAGAGCTGTTCATCTGAAACAGACCTTAGCGGCAGCTCCTGGAAATAATGCGCTTCCCCAGGCTTTGCCTATTGATGATTCACAGGTCTGCAGCACAGCTCTCAGCAGCTGAAGGAGACCAATAAGTGTCTATCCCAAGGTAAGGCTGTGAAAGGCACAGGGGGATTTCAGAAGAACCTGAGTGCTTTAAAGTATTTTTTTTAATATCTCTTCTAAAAAATCTTATACTTTTTTTTATGTCTTTAATAGCACCAAACATAAAGCTGATTGATAATATCAACACTTAATCTCAAGTGTTAAATAAACCTCAGATTTGAGGAAAGATGCTTCAAAGCACAGATTTAGAGTAGTTTTTAAGCTACTATGCAACATGAAAAGAGTATGATAGTGATTACATTTTGAGAGAAATGAGAAATTATATTATGATCTGAGAAATTATATTATGTACATAAATCTGTACATTATTGTGCTTATGTATATAAATATGTCTATATATACACATCGACACATAGACATTTATAAGGAAAGCAATGATGAAACTGAATTTCAATATAGCCTAGTTTTGGACTGAACAAGAAGTAGTGATTTTTTAAACTAATTTTTGAGTGATAGAATATTTTTTGGAATATATTTCTCTAAGCCTCTGTGAGCAGGCTAGAATATTTTGCTGACAATTGTAGTCAAAATGGCAAGGTTCTGTTACAAGGAATTCATCACAGATGCAGTCCTTAGGCCAAATTATGACTGAAAGGAGACTGGAAATAAAATGTTAAGAAACAGCTGATATGGTTTAATTTATAAAATGCAAACTGGGCAGGATCAGTAGGTTCTGACATATTTTTACTTGCTAGTAGCACTGTGGAGGAATGCAGGAGCCATCAGTGAAAACTTTAAGATCTTCCCCTCCCCTTCGGCAGCTGTTGACCATCATTTCTCAATAAGGTGCACTTCTTCAGCATGTCAGTGGGCTTCAAAACTTTTCTCCAGATGGCTGTTGAAGTTGGGAATGATGACTGCAAGCTGCATATTAAATATCTGAGTTCTCCTTGCAAAGTTTAAGCCTGATAATTCAGGATTGTCTTGGGTTTTCTTTTTTTTTTTGGGCACAAGTGGGTGGATGTGATTAAGGGAGGGAGTTGTGGGGGGAGGAAGATAGTCACAGCAACAGCATGATAAATCCATGAAAGTGAAAGTATTTTCATAGATTTCTTTCAGCTTTGAGTCAGTCCTATGATTTAACTTCAGTTTTACTTCACATACGAGCAGGACTTCAGGGTGCACAGACCCTCTGGGTCTCAAGAGAGAATCTCTCAGGACCCCATGCTCCATGAGTGTCTTGTCCATGTAATCTAATGCTACATCCAATGCTATGTCTTGGTCCAGTGTTGGGGAATAGTGACAACTTTTCAGGCCCTGTAGAAAAAAAATATATCTCTTTTTTGTTCCTGTCTCAGAATTATTGTCACTGGGAGCATAACAAAGAACATCATACTCTGTATTTTCTTGAGGATGAAGATTACTACTGCACTTTGTTGCAAGGTCCTGGTCTCTTGAGTATGGTGTAAGGTTAGACTGGCTTGTTATCACTATTGTCATGCAGCTGGTCAGCTAAATTTCTCTCCTACTTGCTCTTTTAATTAGTTCATTAATGTTACTGAGAAGATGTCCATGGATTATAATGTTTAGACACCTACACCACATATAGATATCTAAATGTAGACATGTAAACTTAGGTGTTTTAAACTTGAATGAAATTCCAACCACTGTTTTGAAAATTTCCTCCAACTGCTATCAAGAATTTTCTTCGCATCAGCTACTGTGTTGCTCAGGGTTACCAGGTTGAGCATGGGTGAAAATGTGTAGGTCTGGAGCAATTTGAGTGGAATTCCTATGTGGGGGGTGGTGAGAGAGCTGATTTGTGGGAAGGTTGAGTTAATTTCTTTAATCTCACCTTGTTACCCTGTGGGGTGAATCCTGTCACCCTGTGGCGTGATTAACCCTAGAACATTGACTCTGGTTCACTCCCCACTTGGATCCAGAATTCCCTATCTCTGAGGAACCTGATGTCTTGTGGATCTTCGCTGTCTCAAGACCTTGTGCAAATGCAGAAAGTACAGCAATCCCTGTTATAAAATGTCACTATACCACTATTGCACTAGGAAAGAATTAGTTTAGTTCAGAAGTTGTGTAGCCATGTGGCCCTAATCGTATGGCAGTCAAATCATTAACTGTAGAGAAATGCTTTGTTAGGACAGTGGTTCTCAGACCCGTTAACCCCAGGCTCTCCCTAGGGATGCTTCTGGAATATGACAAGAAGTATTCTACTGAATCAGAAAAAAGAAGTACAAATCTGAAGGGAGACTTGCATGTACAAATGCTTCTCTGCCTTGTTTTATTTTTTTTTCTCCAGCTGTATCAGAGGGCTATTACTTCTCCTCACCAATATTTTCTTTATGGACAATTTATGGCTTCACAACAATCATGTTACATCTGTGTTCATGGCAGGACAGCCATGACAGTATAAGGCCACTTTGCTGCCCCACAGCTCTTGCTTTTTTATTTATATTCTCTTATTTATAACTATTTTATTCATTTTTAAAAAATATTTCTTCTAAGTAAGAATCTGATTCAATTCAAAAGTCTGTGAGAAGACAGCAAGGAGGACTGCTGGGTCACACTAAGATTAAAGAAAAGACCCTCAGGAAAACCATGTACTTTATAAAAGAATAAGATAAACTACAGCCTATGAGCTGAGATCTAGACTCTTAGTGTTGTTCTCTATTTGGCTCAAGTATTCAGGAAGCAGAAAATTTGCCTTATCTGGTAGTCTTGGGCTTTTACAAGTAGACTGAAGGGATCAGAGGGATCCTTCAGTAAAATCATTAAATTCTAAGAAAAAAAAGTCTTTTTTTTTTTAAGGTGATCTTTCTTTCAGATCTGTACAACTGCTTTCCAAAAAGGCCCTGGGTCATTTTTATCAAGCCATTTCATTACAGTGAGTCACCACACTGTAATGTGGTATATTCTAGGATTCTCTGAGACCGGAATAATTTATTTGTCAGCATCAAGTCAAGAGCCAATAAAACGTTTGGATTTTGCTCATGAATTTAGAACAATAGTATGAAAAATGAATGATGATTTAGAATGGGCAGATAATATAAGTCTTTCCTGTGTTGATAAGCTTTTCTGAAATTCCTATCCTCTCTGACTGATCCAAGCATTGGACCCTCTGGGATCCTCCCAGAATAAATATATGGCCTGCCTCTGGATGGAGTCATGCATTTCTGTCATTCTGCTCCTTTCAGCCTTTCTGGTCTGAGAGTAATTGGCTGTAGATATTATCTGGTGCTCTGCATTTTTCTGATTGCCTAATATCTCAGAAGAAAAGACTATAGAGGTCTGTTTTGTGGGGATTTCTTCAACATGTAGAGGGAAACAAAACAAATGTAAATGAAGAACATAACAAGGACTTGTCAGCCATGAACTGGTTCTAAACATCCAAGATTTGTGTCATAGGAATGAAACATGCCAGTTATTTTGTATGACAATATTATTCCTCATAAGCTAGAAAAATGAACCTTCAGCAGTCAGCTACTTGCAAATGTCTAAGATAATCAGATAATATTTAATAGGCTAAAAATCTCAGAAAAAAAAATTAGCTAAAGGAATGACATTTTCCAATAGTAACCTTAATAAAACAAATGAAAGAGGGTTTTTTTGCATAGTCTCAGTATGATCAAAAATGCAAAATCCAATATTTCCTTTATCAGTTTGAGAATGCTGTGATTTTAACACAGTGTTAAGAGAAGGAACAATTTGCTTAAGTGTTCTGATAATGCTCTTATGTGCTGTGTGTTGAATGACATTCTAAAAAGGAAAGAATATCCTGTTTAGAAAAGGATAGGAAAGATAGTCTATGCTTCAAACTGGAGTCTCACTTTCTAGCTAGCAAAATTTATGGGAAGAAATCAGTGTATCTGAGAGGTAAACATGATCAGTGTGAAAAGCAGAGTGCAGGAAAATCTAATGTGATTCAGTGAAAAGTTATTAATTGAAAAATTACTAGTGTAGAAATCAGAATCTCACAATAGACCCAAATTACCTGGTGTGCTGGATAGCACTCTGACATCTAGTGGGATAATACTCTATTGCAGATAAGCGCATTCATATAATCACACCTAGGGTTAAAAAGCTAATGCAAAAATATCCCAGATGTGCAGATAAATTATGGACCTAAGTATAGAGCTGTTAAAATTATGCATTCTCTTCCATTCATTCATGGGCACCAATAGCAAACATCAAGAGCCAATATTCTAAGCTTTATTTCTAGCAGTGAGGGGCCTCCTGCCTAGGAGAACAAGAAGGGATGCCAAGGAAGATTTTCTTACAACTTCTAAGCCATAGTAAACTGCTACATATTCAGTACTCTAGTTAAAACTACCAGACAGTTCCACCCATGACTGTCTGTTCTACAGATAAGGATTCCCTTATCGTGGTCCAGTACAAAATTAATTCATTGACAGCCTTGTATGGACCCATCAGCTGATTTGTGCCTCTTTTGGTGTTTCCTTTGTTCAACCGTGGTACTGTCAGCTGGATTGAACTGGCTCCTTTGCAAATCTCCAACTTTGTACGAAAAACAATGCTAAGGCAAGGTCAGATAAGATGTTCTGCTAAAGGGCACTGTGACCTTGCATGTTTTCTCTCTGGAAAAATAGAATGTAGTGGGAATTTTCTAAAAAGAACATTTCTGTAAATCTTTACATGAGATAGGCGGCCTTATCTCATCTGTGTCTTCTGTTTTTTGGATGGAAAGTGAGTGACTAACAGCACTTGCAGTGCTCATCTTGCAAACACAGCCAATGCATGATGCACAAACCCAGGGAGGCGTCTAAACAGAGCATAGAGAGTGCAGCTTGCCCACTAAGGTACCCAGCAGATGGAGCACTTTACTCACATAAACCTCTGCAAAGGGCCACCAAAAATAGCACAGATCTTGGGCTAGCACTGGCAATATAAATTTTATTCAGTGATCATGATGTGATAATGTAGAAGAATAAGCAGAGATGTGGGGAGAGTTGTTTTATTTTTTTCCAGGACTCTGTATATTTGTAGTGTAACAGGATGATGCTATTTTAATGATGTTTGCAAGAACAAAAATGTTGTAAAAACATGCACTGCTTTTGCACTTTCCAGCAATATATTTCTTTAATTTGTGCAACAGATGGTATCAATGTGTTCCTTTTTTCTCCCCAAAGTATGAAATCCTGTAATGCACTCAGAGAATTAAGAGTCTGCAAATTTTGTGGAACTAAACCATAAGTCAGTCTTTCAAAGTAGGTCTCTTGTCAGTAATCCAGAGATGCTTAGACATTTTCTTGGTGAGTCATATTTTTTTTCCGAAATCCTACAGGCTTTAAAATGGAAATTAAGAAAGCCACTTAAAACCCTTCTAATAAAGAAATAAAAAGCAAAAAACAAAACCAAAAGCAAATAAAAAATGTGCCAGCACTGTAAGAGGCAATTGTTATAGTGCTAAGGGAATGAATGTAAATTAGCGAAGAGCAAAAAGGGCATGAAAAAGGGAATATAGCACAAATAAAATCTGGAAAAAAATCGAACATGAAAAAAATAAGTCTAAAAAATCATGAAAAGAACATTGCTAATTTAGTGAGGGGAAAGAACAAAATGCAAAGTGACAAATCTCTGTATATCCAAAATGACTTTTCTCTCACATCTTTCAGCCTGTCTAGTGGCCCACTGCTGTGCGTCACACTTACTGCTTTCTCGCAATTCCCTGAAGTGCTCTCAGCTATCATTACTGCATGCAATGTTTTATTCTGTTACCTTGAGCCTTATCCCTTTAAATCTCACTGTTATATGATGCATTACCCCTGCTGAACTGCTATACTGAATCTGGATAGCTGAATTCTACCTGCTCTCCAAAGAAGGCTTTTCAAACCCTGTCTGCCAGCTTCTAAATATAGGTGAACTCCATATGCCTAAATTCAAAACTGGTGAAACAAAAAACTCTGCATCGTCTTTTCAGCTGTTACTCAGCTTGGAGCACTGAAGCCCACCAGCCCTTCTCTGTGTTGCTGGCACTGCAGCTGCTCCTCTGCGTGTATCCAGAACTTTCCCATTCTCAGGAGAATTTCTGGATCTTAGAGCCTAGTCCAGTCCTACACCTAACCATAATGTGTAGAATCCTTTAACCTACTAGCCCAATTATTAATTAAATCCAGATTCTTCTTCACTTTGGTCCTTTGGTGGGCTTGCTTGCAGAGCAAACTGCACACACACCATGGAGACAAAGCTCCCCATGCAATTGCAGCTGGTTCCCTTTAAAGCACATTTAAGCAGGAAGTAGTGTCCCACATTTATACAGTGGCCAGACCTCTCTGTCCCGATGAATCATGTTCTTTTCTGCTGTTGTGATACAACATCGGTAAGAAGGCTGGAGAATGTTTGATCCATGCAACATGGCTTGTTATTTAGGGTATCCTCCTAGCAGATACCTTGTGTCACCCGCAGGTCTCCAGGAAGAACAGATCTCGTGTATCCTGCTCCTTAGGCAATTTTTTAGGTCCATACCAGTAAGAAAAAAACTTTTTCAGAAAGCTTTTTAGAATAGAAAAAACACCCCTGCCCCTGCTTTGCCACTTAGATCTGTAATGGCAGAGAAGCATGTGCTAGAAAGGAGATGATTTATATTTAGAAAACAGATGTTGGTTCACATGGAAACTGAAAGGAAAATAGCTGAAATAAAAGCAATCAGCCAACAAACCTGTATGCCTCAAAAACCAGCTTGCTCTTCTCACCTAATGTAACTTCTCTCCTAGGTATAACTTGAATGTCGAGGCAGACATAAACATGGAAACATACAAAGTATCTATCTCTTTCTGACTGACATTCATTTTGTCTAAATTGCATATTTATGTCCTTCACAAAGGCCCACAAAGCTCAACAATGTGTTGACTCTGCTTATAACAGTGGAATTTGGAAAAAAAAAAAGGATCTTACGTGTATTGTGAATGGTGCATTTCCTTGCTGTTAAAAGAACTTACCAGAGTTAATCTATTGAAAGTTGTTGTATGAGCTCTTAAAATGTTTTAGCCTTGCAGCAATTAGAATACAAAGCCAGACTAATTTCTTTTCAAGTGCATAGATTTTAGAGGAAGGCTTATACATTTGGAATAATTCTAGTTTCAGAAAATAATGAAAAGCAACAACAAGTGAGGTCTGGCAGAATCAGAATAAGAATCATACAACTATTTATGATTCACTTTAACAGATACTCTCTTGCTTATGAAAATTCACAGATTTATATCATTGGTAACTTTGAAGTACTTATTATGTCTAACTGTAGAGCATTTGTATAAAGCAGTGAAAACTTCTCCCATTTTCTCATAGTTCCAATGGAAGTTGTGACTTCGGCTGTGGCAAAAGCTGCCACAAGCAAAAATAGAGGAAATAAATAGAAGAAATTAAAATTTAGTAGTTATGATATGCAGAAAATTAACAAAAATCTAACAAAAGATAAATAGGTTTGTTCTAGTTCAGACAAATGCTTGCATAATTCAGTCCATAATGTTTAATGATATAGTATAAGGAATAGAGTGAATAGGCCAACACTGCTTATAATGTACAGTTCTTGCTTTGAGTAAGGAAACTAAGGATTTCATGAAAAAGAAAGGTTTTGGTTATGTTGTTGCATAAACAAGCAAACAAACAAACAAAAAAGATGAGGATTTAAAGTAAAAAATACATCCTAAAAGAACAAAGGAAGCAAAATTAAGCAGAAGATTATAACTTATAAGACAGAAAGAGCAAAATATTCAATAATTATCCCCGCTCCATCTTTGGAAAGAGATGTGAAGACATGTGAAAGCACTTTCACAATATCTTTCACTTTATAAACTAAAGAGGATGTTCTAAGAAGGTTAATAATTACTTGAACACTCTACCAAAAGAAGCAAAAAAGAATCTATGTTGTGAAATCTTCAGATGATTTTTGTCTGTGTACATGCATGTGATTTTTGGCCTAATATCCATCCCCTCCAGAACTCCCTCTCATGTTTTGTGTTTCCTAGGATAAGCACAGTCTGAAACATTCTGCTCTATCTTCTGCTATTTCCAGCTTCTCTGTCCCACCATCTGTACTTCTGGTAAGTAGATATTGTCCTTTATTGCCTTGTATTTAACTCCTTTCCTCTTTGCCTCACCCGTATGAAAATACTTCCAATGTGCAGAAGCAGGAGGCTTGGAGTGTATTTGATAAACTTTGATAAACTAGTCACAAGTTTGGCCATACTTGCCGAAACAGTTGATGTCATGCTGAGCCTCTTCAACACACTCAGAAGACTCCAAGGAGTGTGCTGAAAAACACACAGCCTAGTAACTTTCACAGTGAGGCCAAGGATGCTCCCAATGAGCACACCCTGCTAGGTGCAACCCTGCAAGGCACTTGCAGGGAGGCATCAGTGCAAGAGGAAAATGCTTATTTTTCTACAAGAGCTTTTTTATGGAGTGGTGAAGTGAAAATATTATGTGCCAAAAAATATGACTGTAATGACTATGTGTCCAGTCACAGTGAATGCCGGGAAAAACATTCATCAGCTACTTTTAGTCCTTTGAGAGAGGTTCAGTTGTGGTAAAGGATTGGGTTTCCTATGAGACACATATATACCTGCGATATGCTGGACCTGAGATTTAGGAGTTTAGCTAAAGCTAAGGGAAAAGGCCTCATAAAGAATTATGCAACACAATTTTCTTCACTTTCCTGTTCCTCTTGTCAACAACACCTGTATCTTAAGACGACTGCCAAATGACTACTAGTACTTGACCATAAAAGATTGCTCTCTTGCTTCTTCTGTGGTCACAAAGTTACTATACAAACTCACTTAAATTCCCATAATGTGCTGCCCCAATTTTTTTGAAAGGGGATATAGATTCTTTCTGATTATGATTTTATTTTTTCTTGTTATTAAAAATTCAGTTCTATTTTTCACTTGAAAATTAAAAAACATTCCTTTAATGATTAGTACTTGGCAGTCAAAACTGACCCTATCAGTGCACTTCTCTGCCTTCCTGAAGATGTGCTAAGTGTTTCCTTTGCAGATTTCCATGCCCTGTGGATATAAAATTACTGAGCACTTAATGTTGACCTTACCACCATTTTTGCATGTGTGTCCATGACAGAAAAAGGGTCCAGTCTTCCTTTTTCAGTTTCCCACTGTTTGCTTTATTTTTCATTGTCATTTTTATTTTTATGATTAATTTTTTTTTTCTTTTTCTCCCCCTTCATACGAGGTGGTGCAGGAACATACATCCTCTTATGAACCACTCCTGCATCTGTTTAGCCTCTCCTTTCTCTAATATTTTTTGTCAGTTCTCCATGGTCTTGTAGAGAGCGAGACCCTCCCTGACAGGTTACTTTCTCTTTTCTGTTTTGGAAAAAGCTTTAGATCACTACCAGAGTTCAGCTGACATTCTTATAGAAGGAATCCCCAGTTTAAAGAGTTATTGAAGATAGGAGAGAAAATGAGAGCAGTTCTAGTGTCGAGCGGCTTGAGTCTGGTATGGGGCAGCTAGCTGACTTCTTATACATTTGGTGGCAGCTACTGGACCCTGTGCAGAGCTAGTAACTAGGACTTTTTGGTCCTTACACCACCAAGAACTGTCTGTGTCTTGCAGACATTTAGCTCAAGCAACTGCAGGTGGAAATATTTCCTATCTGTTTGACTGTCTTCTAGACCTAGAATACCTTGACAGAAAGAAAAGAGGAGGAGAAAAGAAAATATGGTAGGAGCTCACTGTGACTATCGTGGTAGCTTGCAGATTCTCAGAGATTGTGCTTTTTTTCTTCCCCATTTGTGCTGGATTTTGCCATTTGCCTTGTCTAACCACATAAAAAAGCAATCTTTGTTAACAGCAGTTGAATGGTCTGACGGTATCATCTTCTCCTTACCTCCCGATGTAACTACCCAGCTTAGAAGGCTCAATGTTTGCCTTCCCCAAAGTTGTTGTCCACTTATAGTTATGCAAAACAGCTTATTGATGAATTAGAAAGCAGGAAGCCATCTATATGAATCAATTATACACACACCACATCCCCAAACTACCAGTCACTGAGATTTATTTTTAAATTGTTACTTTGGCAGAGAAATCAGAGAAATCAGAAAACACAATAATTTAAATTAAACAAGCTTAATATCCTATAGAAAGATTAACAATCTTTCAATCCCAGGGAATGTGCAATCCATATGCATGCAAATCAGCAAGACGTTTAAGCCTTTATGAATGTAAACACATATGCCAGTCTTTTTCCCTGGACCTTGGGACCATGTGCTGAAGAGTACTTTCTAGCTGAGTATGTTTGTTGGCTAAAGCCGCTCAAACATCCCCATTCTCTTTATACAAAAATGATTCAGAAATGTACAGAGATGTAAATCCACTGCTTCAAATGTCTTGAGTTGAAAGGAGAACAGTGTTTGCTTGCTTGCATCCAGTAGTATGGAGAGAGTACTTGTCTTCATCTTTTCCAGTCTGGCTTTCCATATTTCATTGTTAGCAGGTATGTGAATTTTCTGAGTTGTGTCATGCTTGTTAGATTTAGTTTCAGAAACCAAATTCCTCAAAATTAAAAAAGCTATTTCTTCCCAGGCACAGCAAGGTAACTGTGAAGGAATAGGATCCCTGTAAGGCCAGTATAGGAAGCTTAATGTCATAAATCTGCCTGGCACTATACAAACTGTACAGAACAGTTCGTACTTGTCCAGTGTTAGTGATAAGTAAAGGCAGCCTCTGAATAGCAAGCATGTGGAATATATGAGGGCAATTAATTTAGCCAGAAATCTTCACCTATTGGATATCATTTTGAGGAGGTAGTGACAGGGTAAGTTAATTGTTCCTATCATGGAGCTACTCATTTTTATTCTTCACTTTCCTTGCTCTCCCTTTGTTCCTCTCTCATCATGTAACTTCTCTCTATATATAGAAGTAATTTTGCACGGGCATAGTAGGACCAGATTTACCATGTGCATACAGACTGTCTGTAATGCATATGTACCAATGCTTCTTTTCTATGTATGTTTGATGAATCCATTATGGTTGGGAAAGGGCATGTCCCATGTATGTAAAGAACTGTCGTCATACCTCTTCACTGATCCATTGTTTTTGAAAATCACTGGGTCTGCTGAGCAGTCATGGTGTGTTTTTTCTTAGCACATGTGATAAATACAATGGTCCTATGAAAAAATAGATCCACCAGTGACAATCCCATTATCTGAAAGTCAATTACCGTTTGATGTACACTTTTTAGATGAAAAATCCTTGAGGAAAAAACACTGATTGTGGTATTGTGACTTCAGATTGATGGTTAAGTGGCCACTCTGGCTGTTGTTTGCCAATACGATCTTGCTAAAGAAGAATAACAGAAAGCTTATCTTCTAATACTAGATCTTAATTCTATACTATGGGATAGTCTATTAGGATAGACTCTTTGTAAATCTCTGAAACTCCAGTTCTTCCTGTGAGAAGTTCTGGAATCACTGGAATTCATCCCATCTCCTCAAGATGATATGGTTACACTGATGGATGATAGGTCTGCTGCTCCAGAAACACTTGTGTACCTACAAGATTAGGGGCACATTCAACATCTGCTACATCTGTCTTTAATATTTCATCCTTGGTCTCCATGTTAAATGGCTTTTGTAGCATTTGTGAGGCTTTCAGATCTATTTCTGAGGAAGTCATTGCACATATCTGAACAGTACGAAGGGCTACAAAAAAAAAAAGCGAAAGGATGTGTTCATATGCATCATAGACCATTAAGTTAGGAATTGTCCCAGAATGCACTGCAAAGGAAGTCCTAGAAGTTATTCACTTGGCACAGAGCTGGAAAGTCCAAGTACTTCACTACAAATTCTTGCATTTCTTAGAAACACCGATAGGAACCGTGTTTGACATATTTTTGTCAAATTCATGTGGACAGCAGAGGCAAATTGACTTCACTCTGGCTTGTGAATTATGTGTCTCTATGCTCACATATCTTGTAGTGTGGACAGGGAGAATCAGTCAATCCAAGCTATAAGACTCTATTCAAGGTTAGCTTCATAAATTTAATAGTCTGTATACTATAGGTGGAAGTTACTGTGCCTTTTTCTATCACACGCACAGGCATGTGTATCTGTAGTAAGGCAATAGTTTTGCAGTGTTGCCTGAGAGATGCTGTTGGCATTCCTCTGATATCAATGAACTGTGACCAGAGCTCTATAAAGAAAGGTTCCCATAAAATATATATTTATATATTTCTTGGCATTTTGTTTCATTGCTGTTCTGGGAGCTCCTAACTCAGAAAAAAAAGCTGTTCATCTAGTTCTAGAGCTAGGTGACGAAGTCTGAACAAGGTATACGCCTATTCCTCCCACCAAAGATGACAGTCCAGCAAAGCTTGTTTTTCTTTACACTTTTAACCCACAACATTTATGACAAAATAATTATTTATTGTTCTAAGTTACAATAAAGTATATGTGCAAGGCTGTCAAAGTCATTGCTAATCTAATGGTAGATATTATTGCTTTCTTCATCTCCCATGTATCTATTTGTGCAGAAAATAGGTAGATACCATCAATGTGGTTCACATAGAAGTAAAAAGTGATTATGTGAAATTACTGAGTCCCTGGACTTACAAACAGGATGACTCGTTTTTGTGCTGGTTGACAATATTGCCACCTTTATCTAAAGTCTACCTTCTCTGAATGGATTTCTGAACCGCTAGTAAAATAGCCTCTGATATATTTGCCTTACTATGCTGGAATGTGAAGTCCAGCAATTCAGGAGCTGCTTCAAAAGTGAATCAGCAGTTTAGGCAGCTGGAAGGAGTTGCACAACAGCACTGATTATCTTTGCCAGCTGTCACCTATAGGAGTTGATAGAAGACAAAATTAATTTGTTCTCTTACACTTTTCAGTGTTAATTGATGCAGAGTTGGCACACTTTTATCTGATTTTTGCAATTTTTTCAGGTGTCTCCTGATTCCTTTATAAAATTACACTTAAAGTGACTGTTTTATGTTGTAGTGCAATTGTTGGAACAAGAAGTTTTGCAAATTTTCAACAGTCAATAGACACGTTATAAGACTGAGATTCTGTTAAGGGTGTAGTGAGAGCTGAAATCAGTGGGATTACTCATGTTTTTAAAGTGAATAGTTAGTGAAATGTCTGACTGAAAGCTTACTAAACTTCAGGGAGAGCATTCCATGATTTTTGAATATGGTCTTTAAAGTGCAGGTGACTTCAGGACTTATCTGTTTTTTAGCTCAGGACACACTACTTGCTGCTCCTTTGATAAGTTTTACTTGTTGTCATGCAACTCATGGGGGTTGACAACACGGGAGATCATGCAACTCATGATAGCTAACTCAATAGCTGGCAGCTCATTTGGGGATCATTATGGGTACTCTGTATCTATTTTTTGTCCTATCTTGCTCATGCTTCGCAAAATGTTCATGTAACATTATTTTCTGTTGCGTCTGCACTCCAACTCATTTTATGGAGAAGTGAGCCTTGCCAAAAACTTGTCTGTACAGGAAAAATTGTTTCCATAAAGTCTGAAATAATTACCAGCTGTGTCTTCTAAAGTTCACATAGGTTACTATTCATTTTTCATCATTTAAACAGGACTTAGAATTCTTGTGTGTTTTTACCTATTTTTCTAAGTTTTTATAAAAGCAATGTTTCTGAAAAAGATTGGATTTTGTGAAAATGTTGAGAATCTAATGTTCTTTTTGAAGTGGATTTAATTTGTTTGAATTTCCTGATCAAAAACTACTAGTATGAATTCATGATTGTGGCATACAAATTAATTTGAACTTTTATTCTTCCTGAGTTACAGAACACAGTAGGGAGCATTCTCTAATATTAGATAGAAACATTTGAATATAATATTTTTATGTTTACATATATATAAAAAGCTATGTGGATTGCTAGCTGCAGTTCTGCATATCAGTATGTATTTGGTGTTAAATACAACTAATACTTCACAGAATCACAGAATCACAGAATCTACAAGGTTGGAAGGGACCTCTAGAGATCATCTAGTCCAACCTTCCCGCTCTGGCGGGCACACCTAGAGCATGTGGACTTCCAGATGTATTATAATGTTCGCTAGAGAAAATTTCTCAGCCATTCATGTTAAAGACAGTTTCCTGCATTATCTGCTTGATCCTTACTTTTCAGATAGCACATGCTTCCAGTCTTGAGAACTCATTTGTCCTTGCACATTGGTTTGTAGCCATTAGCTATATCTTCACCCTCATAATAAGCAGGAAAAATGTGGAAATAATAAAAAGTTAGAAGTTATGAAGTAAAGAAATTTGTTAAGGGAAGCTGCATATCCTGGAAAAATACATGTTTGACGGAGTTCTCAGCAGAAAAGGAATTGGGATATGAATTGAAAGAGCTCTGGGAGGTATAACAAGGAGAAACAACTGGCATACAGCTATGAAAAGCAAAGCTGAGCAATTGGTTCTATACAGGCTTGTGGGAGGCGACCTGAAGAGATAGATGAAGACATAATATATAAATATCACCCACTCCGAAAGGTCTGGAAAAAGATGCAAATAGTACAGAAGTCTCATTCACGACTTCTATAGTATGTTCTGTCCCACCTCTTCTTTTTTTTCCTACCTGAATTGTTTTTAATGCTGGAAATTAGCAAGTCAGTTAAGATTATTATCTTAATTCGGTAGTTTATTGAAATATATTTAAACAACTTCACAGAACAATCAACCTACACAAATGAATAATCAAAATACTGCTCAAATGTGGTGGCTTAGCTTGCTCTTTCTCAGCTCTTTATTCTTATTCTTTCTCTTTCTGACCTTGTATCTAAAAGATTAAAATGTTTGTTCTGGGAGGTGCAACTTTATCCCTCTTCGATGGATTTCCAAGAACACTTATAGATGGAGTAAAATAACAAGCAATAATAACAATAATAATAGCCTAATGAACAGAGATGATTTTTTTTTCATAATAAGCATCAGAGTATTGTACATGAGCACATATTTGTCTTTGAATCCTTTTGCTTACACTATATTCCTTTAACTTTATCTCTTGGCATTTGTTATTTCCATTAAAATCCTGAGTAGAAACCAGATATACTATGAGATGGGAAGACTTTCCTAATATATAGCATCATTATGAATGTTAATTTAGTTGAAAAAGTGATGGTGCTCCAATTCCCTTTAGATATGGATGAGAGAGATATAAGGTTGAATGCATTTTGCATGGATCTGAATGTCTGAGATAAGTTTGTCTACAGTTAAAAATAACTGAAGACATAATTAAAGAGGGATGTTTGCAGCAGATGTCTGCATTTTACATGCCATTGGGGACCCTATGAGAATAGATGGCCAAAAACTTGTTTTTGGTTTCAAGTGAAATACTGCTAGCTTTTCAGTCAACCTTTTCCAATTTCCCCTTCATCTTTTTTTAAAAAATTTCTTTTTATTTTTATATATGAAAACAGCTGGATACTTCTGCATATTCTTTGGAAAGTTGAAAATTGCTTGGTGCTTTTTTTATTTGAACCCTCTTTGCTCCCTCCTGTGAAAAGAAATAATAAATGACATTTTTGTTTTCTCTTGCCCAAACAAAAAAAATTGATGAACATGACAAAATTTCCCATAGTCAATAAGAAGAATATAATTTCTTATTGAAAAATGTAATAAAATAAATTTTCCAGGGGCTTTCATATTATCTAAATGACAATAGTGCTCATTTGCCCTGTAAGACTATACCAGAGACAGACTTAAAAGGATAGGTGTCTAGAAGATACAGATACCTTTAAAATTGTACATTTCTTTCTTCCTGCTAGAGAAAAGAGTTACTTTGATTATACTCAGCAACATGCAGAACTGTAGGAAAGAACCACTACGATAAAATTGGCAAGCTTTTGTTCAGATGTATAGCAAAGAATACAAGGTATGTTCCACACCTGTAATTTTCAGTCATAGAAGTTTTAATCATGTGAGATTTAACTGTTCTGGCTTCCAGAAAAAAGAAAGAGTTTAGTTAAGGCTGCTGTGCGGGCTTATGTTGTTAAGTCCTTCAAATTTTCTGCACAGATCCAGGTCAGTGGTTTAGTCTTTGAAGCTGGACCTGTCTTCAACACAGATGTTTGGAGTAACTGTTCTTACAAATATGTCTTTTATAGAGAAAGCAGGATGCCTTGCTGATTGGAATTTATGCTTTATAATAATACTGATTCATCCCTAGCTATTTCTAGTATACCACTGATTGTAAGCGCAGTGGAGAAGCTGTATCAGATCCTGAAATTCCCTCAGAGAAACATTTTTATCTAACATTAACATCGGTATAGTACTTATTCCATCTAGATCAAAGTTTAATTATATGTGAAAATTGAAAGAATGTTGTCACATCCCTGCATGATGCACTTTTATTGAATGAAGAAGACTTCCAGAGAAATTATCAGAATTTGTGCTAGAGTAATTTAAGAAATTGCTTTCCTTTGAAGAGAGAACAGAAGCAGATACGTGCAATGTCTAACACCCCATAGGTGTCAGCCTGGCAGCAAGGGAGAACTGCAGCAGCGGAGGAGCAAGCACTGATCTGCTTGTGCCAATTCTTCAAGGATCAAGAAGAAATACACTAGCAGAAGAATGTAAACATCAGGTTTCATGATCTTCTTTAATTAACTTGAATCAGTAGGTGTCGTTTGCAGCATTTGAGCAGTTTTAGTTGCCAAAAAGAATATATAAAGACAAAGGAAAAAATCCTCAACTATTATGAGCAGAATCTCCCAGGTAGCTACAGAGGTTTCGCATATGACCTGCCCACAGCTTTACAAAAGTGGTGCTTGTGGTTTTGTGGGAGAAAAAAGCCCCTAGGTGCTCACTGATATTTGTGATTTTTACTCTCTACATCTAGGTCACAGTATTTGACAGAAATAATTTTGTTATATTTTTACTTTTAGTGTTCCATTTCTACTTTTTTCTTTAATTGTTTGACTTATCATAAAAGAAAACGGATATTATCTTGCTCTTTCTTTAATATATGATTGTTTCATATGCTATGTATGACATAAAATATTAGAGAAGTCATATAATATTTTACCGCCTTACAGGATGTTGTAGTTTTAGAAATGATTAGGCCTCAGAGCTCATGTGGTTAAAAATCTTTAGCCATATTGTTTCACTCTTGCAAAGCTCTGATTCAACACAACTAAAAAAGATATTGCAGGAACTTAATCTTGAATCAAGCAATATTTCTGAAAAACCTTTTTGATGTGCTGTTCCTAGTGGGCAGAAATTGCAGCTTTCAGTTGTTCCCTTCTGAATCAGAAGCTCTAGCTTTTTCTAAGATGTATTGCTTTTGGCAGTTGAAATGCTTTCAACATTTATGAAAACTTACCACGATTCAGTTTTCAGTTGCCTCATCTTGAACCAACTAGTCTTAGTACTATTTAGACAAACAAACTACTTTGACTATGTTTAGAAGACTAAGTTAATTAGCTGTGGACAACTACACTTTAAACACTAGGAAGTATATTGAATCCAAAAAAGGAATATCAGAATAAAGGAACCATTTTGAAAATTAGCTCGTCAATATTTCTGTATATAAAAATGGAGTATGAACTCTAATATCTCAAAGTGCTGTGCATTTCTGAATGATTACTATTTCATTTATTAATGTAGTTTATTTGTATTGTTTAATAATTTAACTTGTTTAAAAAAAACCAATTTTTATTATTTCAGATATATGGATGCTTGGCCTTTTTTTTGAGAAAATCAGATTGAATTCCTGAGATAACTGTAACAATGTCATTTCCCTGTGAACTGCATTCATCCATGCAGGGCAGAAATAAAAATGCACCCACAGAAAATATTTGTTATTAACATTCCGTCCTCAGATTATTTCAAAAAAGTGGCAGAGATGGTTCAGATAAAATTGTTCTATTAAAGTCAATAATAAAAGCCTCTGTCTTTTTGTTGACTTAAATACACTTCAGCCTGAAAAATAAATGTTTGATTACACATGCACACACACAAAATCTGCTCTTCTGCATCACTTCCGATGTTTTAGAGAGTTTTGTATATTTAGCACTGCTTTTTAATTATAATTGTGCTAATTCTGATATAGAACCTAAACTGATCCCTGAAAAAGAAGATTCGAGGCCCTCTTTCTACTAGTTGCTTTGGAACCATTTCTTATGAAGGTAAAACACTGGATGAAAAATGTTCTGCTCTATTGATAATTTGTTCTTTTCTTACTGCATGATGAGTATGACACTTCTTTTTGTTTTAGTCTCAGAATCTACTAAATCCTTCTAGACATAAAAAAATACAATTGAACCAGCAGTTTTGCCATTTGGTAATTTAAGACATTTTTCTCAGTCAAAACTTATTTAAATTAAATTACTTTTCCTTTTGTTAAACTATAGTCTAATTATAAAAATAAAGCCTGAATACATTCTTAAGACAATATATTAAGTGTTCTGCAGCTTAACTTTTTTTTTGAACATTTCTATACTTCTAAGATGAGCAGTGTAGGTAAGAGGAAATGTTTAAGACTAGGTTCCTGTATAAATTTAATTAGAACTTTTTAATTTGTTTTGTTTTTTTTTGAGAAGTTTTTTAACAGTATTTTTAATGAACCTATGAAATTAAAAAACAAAATATATCCAAAGGAAAAATATTTTCTATTTTGGGATACAAGAGACTGGTGTTGAAATCCTTCCTTTTTTTTCTGGTTGTTAAGTCAAAACAAATCATTTTTTTCATCATTTAGGAACTAGGAGGGAATTTGGAGAAAATATCTTTCCCCAGATGTTAGCCATTCACTGTTTTGGAGGCTTGTGGGGTTGCTTTCTGGTTGATAGGTCTTCATAACTTTTGTTTCATGATCATAAAAATAAACCCCATTCTTCTGCTGAGTCTGACAGAGAGACAAAAACAGTAGGTGTAACTTAACTCTACATATTATAGCACATCAGACAAAAGTCTTGGACAAAATTCCTTTCAATCCAAAAATAGGTGTGTGTATAAATGGCTACTATAAGAGTCCTAATAACTTCTGCTTTCTCTTGAACGTGCTTCAGATCTTCTCCCATTCAAGATATGATTTACAACTCTTTAACTACAATACATAACAAGTATGCATTATAGTGATTGTGTTAACAGTTTCAAAAATGCTGGTAATCTGCATTTGTCCAAGGGCAGGAGAATGTTGGCGAGAATGTTGGCAAGAATTAGGAGATATTTTCAAGGCTAGTTGCTGGTTCTTCCTCATGCCTTGCAGTATTTGGAGCTCTGTATTCAGCAATGAAAGGCCAAAAGGTATTTCAGATTATGTATTCTAACCTCTATCACCTCATGTCTTTAAACTTCACCTATGTTGAGCATCATAAGTTGTATGTAATGTACAGATATCTTTAACAGAAAGTATTTTTCAGGAAGGAATCCATTTTCATTGTGCTTTCTCCCTTAGACAGTGCTTGTACTTACAGAGCACAGATATGTTGTTGAGCAGCTTGAAAGATAAAAAAATTAGTTCTGGTGATATTATATTCACCTGTTTTGAAGCTGGCTCAAAACTAGATCTGAATACTTGCTTATATTTCTCTTACAAGGACTCTCGTTCCCATGAACACTGGGTCCTAACAATTTAAAAACTATTCTGCCTAATTGCTGACATTACACTGAACATGCCTGTCATTCTGTCCCATCATTGGAAATCCACAAACTTAAAAGCATTTTGTGAAAGAATTAGTAGAGCAAATATGACTCAGCATTAGATTAGTGTAGCAATTTTAACTCCAATTGTTAGATTAGCACAGCCATTTTATCTCATCAAGATCAAAGCCAAATCCCTCCTTAATCACTGTCTTTTTTTTTAAGCTTAAAGTGGACTTTACTGTTATACTAACTACATTTTGGAGATGGAATGAGAAGGGAATTTACTGTATCCTGCACTGTTGGCTGTGGGCACCAAATCTCTATCTGGTAATTGTTGTCCCATCCAATTCTGGAAGCTTTTCTACCTACTACCTCCACTGCTGCTACCTCCACACCTCCTATATGCTTCTTCCTTGAGATGGGCTTGGAGTGGCCTGGCATGTTTCAGAGCTTGAAAATCCACTATTACAAGGCTCCCACTCCTGCTGTTTAGACATTCTCAGCCTCCTTTCTCTGCTGGTGGTCTGTCAACCAAGTAGCCTGCAGCTGGCATGAGTAAAAGCTATAAAATAAGTCATTTGTAATTGAACTTGCCCCAGACCCTATGTTCACAATCAGAAAAAAAATGCTGCCAGTGTATGATTTAAGCAAACAGAGAAAACTAGGTAAACTCAGGAAAGTGACATTGAAAAGGCACAAAAAGAAATGCAATAGCTGAGGAGCACAGAGGTAAATATTTTATCAATGCTGGAAATAAAACTGGAAGGATTAGCAAAGGTGATCAGAGAAAAATATGATTGTGTGAGGACTTCAAATGTAGAGTATCTTAAATTGAAATGCAATTTTATGGTGTTCATAAAAATAATAAAAAAGAAAGGTCTGAGGGGAACCCAAGTTCCCCTCAAGCGGCTGATGGAGTTGGGGTTATTTAGTGTGGAGGACACTCAAGGGAGACCTTATCGCTCTGTACCAATCATGATTATTCAGTTAAAACACTGAAGGATCTGATGCATCTGCCCAATTAAAAGCTGAGAGAGCTGGCAGTGTCTAGCCTGGAGGACAAGTGCAGGGAGATCTTATCATTATGTACAGAAATATGAAGGGAGGTGTCAAGGAGACATAACAAGAATCTTCCTCGTGGAGCACAGTGACAGTATGAGAGGTAATGGGCACAGTCAAAATCACCGGAACCTCTCTGAATCTCTAGGAAA
>JAUBOD010000333.1:131519-144468 GCA_032353885.1 Nothura maculosa
GTGTCATCCGCAAACTTACTCAGGGTGCACTCCGTGCCCTCGTCCAGGTCGTTGATGAACAAATTAAACAGCACTGGGCACAGCACTGACCCCTGGGGGACACCACTGGTCACAGGCCTCCAACTGGCCTCAGCCCCATTTATGACCACCCTCTGAGCTCTGCCATCCAGCCAGTTCTCAATCTACATCCCTAATAAGGCTTTCCAGTCCTGAACAGTTACGAGTTTAAATTGTGCAGCAACTATCCAGCAGTTCAAAGGTAGATAGATAAATGAGAATAGCAATGAATTTTTGAAAGCAAAATAACTATCTTCTCTATATATCAAAGTATAATCTGCAGTTATGATTGAAGGTGGCTCCTTTTGTCTTGCTCTCACATACTGTCAGTCAGCTGCATATATCCCAGTGATCTGCCTGTTCTGTCCCTATTGCTGCTCTACTTGCATCCTCTGCTTGCAAAAAACTTGATGTCCTCTTGCTTGCATATCCCAGTATTTCTTCAAACAAGCCTTCCAGGGTTTTCTGAAACCTTATTTATAACTCTATGCTTTTTTTCTCACCTTAATGATAATATTTCAATATATTAATTGTTCAAATCTGGAAATGAATCATCCAAGTGGGTTAAGGCCTTTCTTGTCATTGATAAGCTCTGTGGCCAATTTGTAGAAAAAGTCTGTGGCCAGTCTGGAGTATTTGTCACCATGCTGTCATGATAACAAAGGTCCAAAATAGGCTGTGACTTATATTGAAAATGATTCATCCTCCAGTTGAACACAGAATAATCCAGAAAAGCAGAAAGACTTATTTACTGGGATACATTGTGCCCATGCAAGGATTTAGCCAGCTTAGTGGTATCAGTAGTCTAGCTAGCTTAGTTGTGAAGTGTGGCCCTGGTTGGTCATATATGATGTGGATCATACCTTGTTGAGGTGTTGTGACGAGGTGTACATTGCCATAAGTTAAAAAGAAGAGATTAGTTTGCCCTTGCAAGCTTCAGCATGCTCCAAGTCTCATGACTTCCATTTCCATCACATCTCATGGATTTTTTCAGAGGTAAATATTCTGTCCAGGCTTAAGAGTCAGGATGTAAGATCAATTCTCCTGGGTTCAAGCTGCAAACTTGAAGTCTTTTGTTTCAGCACATGCAGTTTAATAGAGAAAGCAGCAAGTCTGTCTCTCCTATTATCCAGTTGAAATACTCAAATTTATGACAAGACTATTGTATAGATTTAGCTGTAGTTTTCACAAATAATGAGGAAAACTCACAAAGCATGATAGCAAATTGGTATCATATAAATGGATATGATGGGATATGACAGGTTTAAAAGGACATTCTCACAAAGACTTACGGTTTTAGCTTGTGTGCTTTGCCACAACACTCTGATAGCAGACCTCAGCAGTTCCATTAAGTGGAATGAAATATAGTTGTGTATGTTCTGATGTCCAGCATTTCTTGCAGCTGTAATGCAGGTGTCTCCTGGGGCTAAAGATGCACAGAGAAGTTTAGATGAGTTTTTTTCCTTACTCTATATATTCCACTGCCAATATCTGTCTTTTTCCTTTTATAATGTTGTACATTTATTATGACAATTCACTAAAATCCAAACGCTCGTTTCAAACAGTCAGTGAAATCACAAAAAATCTTTTCGAATATTTATTTTTCCATATATTTTAGGAAAATTAAGATAAGACTTGAGACTCCACACATCAGCTCTTATTCTGACACACTTGCTTCAGCTTTCACTAAACATAGTTTGCTTTTCATAAGATTGGAATAAGTCTTAGGATTTCTTTTCAGTACACCTGCTTGTATTAGCACAAACTACATTTTAGCAGCCTCTTTAATTAGGTAATTTGCTCTATTTCATAAATCTTTAATCCTGCAGTTCTTTTTCTCTGTGCTATCAACAGCTTAGCTTCTGTCACAGAAAGCTAGGTGCTGTGCCTGACCACTATCTCCTAGCAAGGAAAGAATCCCACAGAACCCTGTAGCTTCTAAAGCATATTAAAAAGACCTCAAGTCTTCACAGTAAGCATAAGTTTAATTTTATTTTTGTAGGTCAGAGCTCAATGCAGACTTCTCTGACTTATAGTTAAAGTGATGCAGGAACAGAGTTGTATCCAAAAAATGTTTCTAAATATCCTTCCTAAACCTTTATATCATTAGATCCATTTTCTCAATTGAAAACAATTCTCTTACCTCTGACAATACAGCAGTTTATCTGAACCACTGGATTTTGTATCAGGTAGACTCTTCAAAGCTATTTTATTGATCTTTGCATGTGTTTGTTGGAATCCATTTCCCCTAGTGATATTATGCAGTAAAAATTTTTTTTAAGCTTAATTATATCAGTTTTGAAGGATCAAATATTTCAGGCAAAATAAAAGATTTAGTTTTGTTTTGTCATCTAGTTCTCCAGAGGACCCAAATTCTTGATTTGAAGGGGAAGAAAAATTGAATCATCAGAGCCATTGTATGATCACAATTGCTTAATATTGTGTAAAAAAATGTGATTTCACTGTCATCAGGACAGTATTCAAATGCTTTATAATAGTGCACTAAGTGGCATTTATTAACATTTATTACATATGAATTCTTTCTACATATTCTACTTATAAATAGACACATTAGATGTGATTCATCTAATCAAATGCTAGCAATTGCAGTACAGATGTCTGTATCTGAGCTCAGGAAATAAATGAGGATGATTCATCTCATTCTAACTCAGATGTCTACATTAAATCACATGAATTGCCCCAGACATATTTTTCTCTCCTCAGATACAAAGATTAATATAGTATTGACAAAACCTTTTCCTCATTTTGCCCCAAATCTTCTACTATAGACTGTTAAATTATATTCTGGATGAGAATGATCAAGCTAACGGTAGCTTGATTCAAAATTTAAACTATGCTGCTTTTCTATACTAGCAGTAATCATTGGAGCAAACAGTGATTTCCCAGAGCTACTGACTTTGAGCAAAAGTTTGATATTAATAATCGGTAATGCAATATGGTATGAATCGGCTTATGATCAGGTATTACATTAGGTCACTTATAAAATATTGCTCAGTAGTAGCTAAGAATAAGGTATTAATATTCATTTTTGCTAGTTTAGTCACCCTTTTAGGAGGAATGAACACTGTGGATCAAGCTTCTGCTAACGTAAGGGGGGTCATAAGCTAAAGACATTTTTCCCTTGTGCCCAGAAGTAATCTTAGGCTTTGAATTACAAATTCAGAACTCTTTGCGAGAAACTGTTTAAACAGCATTTAAATATAAAGTAGAACAGGCAGACTCCCTAGTTCACCTGTTTGAGTTGAGGATCTTCCACCTACTGGGAGGCACGGCCTGCACCTAGGGTTTTCACAGATTCATTGAATGCCCTTGTCACCAGTCTGCTCACTGTTGTTGCTTGAAGCTTATGGCAAGTTTCATTATGAACTGTCTTGTTTCTGAGGAACAGATGGTATTTTTCAACAGAAAATTAATTAGCACAAGTTTTGGAACCTGCTCTAGTAACAGTTCTTCAAGCTTCAGGAATCTTTCATTTTGTTAGAATCTTTAACTGAAGCACTCTGTGTCTCTTGAAGGAATATATCTGTAGAATATGCTCTGGGAGGAAGCTGATTGTTAGTGTCATTCAGTGAGAGAAGGAACAGAGGTCTAAAGATTATGGTTCCTAAATCTCTGCTGCCACAAATGGACTAGATTTGGTAGTCAGATTAGTTCAAGTATCTCTATTTGTAGTACAAGTCAAAGTACAGACAAGTTGAAGGGAATGTGGTCTTCATAAGCACATGCAGTGAAATGACTAGAATTTCTATATTGATAACTTTTTAGATTTTTTTTCTCTTCTAAAATTAGATGGGTGAAATTGAAAGGCTGAATATTTCACTGATATGAAAGATTTGTAATGATCAGGTCTTGAATCTCGTTTTTCCGTGGATTTCTAGCAGGTAGAATCTTAAGCAAGATATAGTTAGAAAAAATGCAAGTATGTTTCTGTTTCTGTTTATATAATTCTTCCAAACCTGGTAAAGGACTATTTCAATAGTTAAATTGTGTTTTTTCATCCTACAAATCAGAAGGTGTAGATAATAATATTGAAAAAAAAACTCCACAACCCTCCTCATGCAAAACTCGCCTATTCATAATCTGTTTAATGTTACTGTTGCTTACTGAAAGTTTCAACTTCATAGAAAATGACTTATGTCCCACAGATACAATTGTTTGCCTTTTTTTTTTAGCGGAAAGGAAAGATTTATTTTTTTACTCACTAGCAAAACTTTATACCACTTAATTTAAATGGAATAGATTATGAGACTTCAAATTGCTTTAGTACTCTTTTTCCTCCTGATATTCTAAAGAATACTAGCAGTGAAAAAGCATCACTACTGAAAAATGGGGAAAAAGTGCTCAGCTTTAACTGAATCCATTTGTTGTTACTTTGTATTTTCTTTCTTCGTTAGTGAAAACACTCTCAAGATCATATTCTCATCCTTTGAATAGAATACTGAGAGATGGTACGTTCCTCCTTTTTTCTCTGTTGTATTATCAAATCTTTCCTCTCCTATGGCATGATTCCTGAATCACAGAAAGGGAGGAAGAAGTGAGTTTTGGAGCTTGATGCTAGAAGAGTGAGAGCTGGCCTGGACGACAAGGCATTTTTTACTGCTTCCTGACATACATTTATGGTGTCATTTTCTTCATTTGGCTGAAAAGTTCTTTTCAATTTTTAGGGTAGGAGAGATGATACAGAAATATACTTTGCTGCCTCGTATCATCCAAAAAGATAGTAATGATATTAATTTTTGATTAGCAGTATTAACAGGTTTGGATCATTGTTGGGAGCATGATAAAGATTTAGGAGTTTGAAATCAATCTGCATGAGGACAAAACTAGGGCTATCGGGAACATTCTCCTGTGGACAACCTGGCAATGAATTTCAATTACGTACATTGAAATGCAAAGGTGTAATGGTAACCACAAGTCCCTTCAAGCCCAAAATGATTAAAATGGGAATAACCTCTAAACATGAGTTCACCAAGGCATTGGAAGAAATGTCACGTACTACAGGGCTCAGATGTGCTTTGACTGGAAGAGCGCTTCCAGCTTAGCACCACCAAACCCTGCTACATTTGGGAAGCAGAAGGGGATAAGCAATCTGCCACTACCATCTGGAAGTGAACCCTTGAACGAATAGAGGACTGCTATAGTGTGGTCACAGGGGATGTGACCCCGTTGGTCATGGGACCCATATGGGATTGTTTAGAAAGTCTGCAGTCCACTTTCCATGATGCAGTTCTTGTACCTCTATTTTTTCTTAAAGTGTCTAAACTTGACCAGAAAGTGCTTTTGATTGTTTATCATCCTAGTAATACAGTGCCACCAGCTGGATATAGCTATATTTAGAGTTTTCATCTGTGTTTCCAAGTCTTTAAATATATATATAAAATAACCTCAAGTACCCTCAGTAAACTGGCTTAGACGTGGAAGTTGCTTGATATAAGTTTAATAGAAGCAATATTTTTTTTCAGCAAAATAAGAAGAAAATGGTCTTACTGCTTTGGCAGCGTGCCTGCCTGATCCATTCTTTTGCCTGGAAAACAATAGCCAATCAAACAGGCTTGTGAGTGTCAGCAGTGTGTCTGCCTCAGGACTCTGGCTTTGAGTGGCAAACCATGTGTGTGACTAGTACGTTTTAAGAGTAGATATATATAGACATTTAGAAATGTATAGGTGCTTATTAACATTTCTAGTATTGTATTTTGTTTGTTGTATTGTCAGTGTTAATCCTGGCTGTGTAGTTAACTTGTTTTCAGTTAATGAATCAATTAACTGCATCAGTCCTCACTTGATTTGAACTGTAGGAATTAAGCAATTTTTTCCCTGCAAGAAAAATTTGGTGGCCTTATCCCTAGAGCCATAGAGCCTTGTGTGATATTGTGGATGGTCCATGTGGGAAGGCATCTTCATCTTTTTTGTCATCCTCAATAATTCAAAATTAGCCTGTCCCACTCCTCTATATTGTACTCTGAATGTACATCTCCATGTTGCTGATGTGTGCACAGTGCAGCCAGGAAATCAGGGCTCCAGTAAGAGAGAGAAATTTTATGTGGAACTATATATGTCCTTTTGGCTGGGAAATGGCTTGAACTGAATTGTTCTCCACAGGCGCCAAGTTTACACACGAAAGATTTGCGCTTCCGTATTCTTGGTTATGCAGCCATGCAAATACCATGCAAATGTTGGACAAAATAGAATATACTGCAGAGTGCTAGTTCATAGCCAATCATAGTCTATTGCTATCATCCCGTTTCACAATGTGCAGAGAAAAAGGAAGAATGGAGCAGTATATACTGCCACCAAGAGCATCTGTGCTCATTGATGCCTCTCTAGCTCCTTGGGGATTGGCCCACTGGAAGTCAGGAAAAAATGAACAAAATTTCCTCAAAAACTGGTATTATTCAAGGAATGTCATAGCCTTTTTGAAATGAGCAAACAATTTCAAACAATTTCATGCAACATGTTTTGTGTTTCCATTGATGCTATAGAAACTCATTTTCTATTCTGATCAAATTCCTTTGGCAATTTGTGCATTTCCATTAAAAGTCTTGGGATTCCCTTTTTTTTTCCTCCTACTGTGAAGACATTATTTGTTTGGCCTCCCAGGTTAGTAAATAACTAGTTTTTCATTTTGTGTAACAGATAGTGGATAGCTTCACTGAGCAACTTGGTAAAGTACTTTTTCTACTGACAACATACCTGAAGGAAATAGCTAGTAAGATTCAAAAGTAAATGCTGTGTGGAGAACAGCATCTGTGAGGGTGTTTTCATTTGCAAGAGCAACTGTAGACAGTCATTGTTCTACTGCTAGTAGTGAAGTTGATTGGAAATGTGTGGGCGGAAGATATAGAGAAGCAATGTGGAGGTTCTTTTCTGAGTGATGAGTGAAAGAAAGGTCATCATTGCTACTGAGCTCCCAGCTGGAAATAACATTGCTTAGGGGCAAAGGAGAAAGGGAATGTACATTAGCAGATGCTGCTTTGAGGCAGTCTAACTCTTAAACTCATTCAACCACTCAGCAAGGCAGAAAGGTATAAAAAAACTCTCAAACTCATGTTCAAAATAATGACAATTCATTAATTAGTATAGGCACATACAAGATATTGACTAAATGATTTTAATTGAAATCGACTATTGGATCAACGTTGCACCAGATAGTTTGACTGAATTGCTGAATAGTAAACACATTTTTATCTTTACATAGTGCAATAACTGTATAGAAAATATCTCAGGAACTAGTCAAATATGCAACTTCTATATTCTTACAAAACTTCAAACAAAACAACCAGGAACTCCCTGTATTTTGAAGACTGCTGATGATTTTGATGGTGGTGCTTGCCTTCAAAGGGACCCAGCTAAAACTGGTTTTCTTTCAAAGCAGAAAGCTGATGGACAGCACAAGGGAAAAAAATTAAAAAAAAGGACATTACTACTCTGCAACAGCATAGACCTAATAGATGACTCCTGACCAAATACTAAATAGGTATAAACTCATTCCTTTGAAGTGCATCTCCAGGAAATGTTTCTGAAGGTGGGAATAGGCCTATCTTCCTGTATTCCTTGGCAAGATAATCTCTCAAATGACAATTATGTTGTGATTGTTTCCAATACTTTCCTGGTTGGAACCTGGAAGAGGCACCCTCACTCACCCTTTCTTCTCTGCGCAAACCTGTAAGTTGAATATGCCGTGTAAATTCATTTCCAAATGGCAGTAGGATTTGGATTGAAACCCCAGAATGGCCACTCACATAATCACACACCTAGTTTGACTTTTGTGAGACTATCCACATGCTTAAACTCCAGTGAGTCCTTACGTTTTTGTACCAGATGCCTATATCATACAATTACCAACAACCGAGTTATACAATTTCACTTGGGAGCCAGCTCTTCCATGCAGCTAGATTTTTAGACTGGAGAGTGAGATTACTGTAGTCATCACATTATATGGAATAGGTGATATGCTATAAAATTCCAAAGCTTTGACATTTGGTTTTCTGCAGGCAAGTTAAATGCTTTCAAGTATGGTCAGGGCCTAGCTCTCTGGCGGCTGGGAAACTCTCAGCTAGATGGATTTGATTTTGTGACCAGCATTTCCCCCTTAAACATACCAGTATAAGTTAAAACGTAATAAAAAATAATGAAATGCAGTACTGGATGGTGGTTGTAAAAAATGTTCTCAGTCAAAAATGCTGTAGATCAGAGCTACATATAATTTTTCTGGAAAAAAAATCCCCAAATGATTATTTGAATGTATGAGTGTGCCTCTTATGAGGAAAAAACAAATATCCACACAGGTACTAATAGTCAGATTGCATATAAGTATCTGGAAAGAAACTTGTGAAACTGTGAGTTATAGTTAGGTTTGGTGGTGTAATAACAAATCTATACCACAGTATGTATATCACCAATGGGAAATAGACACAGTGTTCCAGTTTGATTCTTACAACCTCTTGCTGTTCATAGGTTTTCATAGAAAAAATCTTCTTCCAGATGCAGACTTTCTTCATCAGTATCTTTTTCAAGAGAAAGATTAGTTACCCACTTTTCAGTTTGTAGGGTTATTTAAAATTTAATGGGATTATGATAATTTTCCCTTATCCCATATCAATAAGCTATTTTATTTTCTGATGAGCTGTATATGCTATTGGAATGGGAAACAACACAGACAGAATTAGATATTCCAAAATATTAAAGAAATATAATTCTTCTTATCTTATTCATTTATAGATTTTCCTTAATATAGACTGTTAATTGATTAACAAAAGTATTTAATGGATTTATTTGAAATACATCCATTCTATTTTCAGCTTCAGAGAATTAAAACAATATGGAAAAGATAAAGAAAATGCTGGACTGTGAACTATTTTTATAGTCTCTCATACAAAAATATTTTCAATCTTCCCTTAACCTTGTTGCAGTCAGGGTAATTTCAGACAAGTGTGTTTTGTGTTTTTATTTCACTGGAATGATCTCAGAAGGATAGAGGCTTTAAAATTAAATGTGTGGAGATGTAACAGCCAAAACAGAAAAAAAATCGCTCAAGGCTATTAAAAAATAAACAAAGTTATGAAATTTAAATGTCATATCACAAATTACTAATCTAAAGTAATGATGAATAAAGGATGACTAATCTAAAGATGACTGGTCTAAAGTAATGCGCAGGTAAATAAATTTAAGATAAATCTCCTTTTAGGGAGAATTTACACATAACAATTTGTTTTGTTTCAGCAGATCAAGACAAAAAAATAGAGAGAAAAAAGGAAAAAAACAGAGTTGAAACCTATAAAGTGACAGTTCTAACTCAAAGACAAGGGTGACACATGTAGGTGACACAGGCTGGAACAGTGAACTAACAAACCTACACTTAGCATTTAAATACATTTAAAACTGGACTGCAATGGAAAAGAAAAACACTTTTTTATTTTTCTTGGAAAACTCTTATAATCTGGAGTGCAAAGTGTGTAGCCCTAGAACCAAAGTACACTGACCTTCAAGTGTTCTTACGGAAAATGGGGAATTGTACCTCAGCTGCTTCAAGTGCTGATTTTCTTTAATTGCCCAGGTTTGCTGTATCTTGTACTGTGAATGATGGATGGGGCTCCTTGTGGCATCTGGCCTTCCCCATCCCATTGCCAGCCATAGCTTCCTTCTCAATATCTCCCTCTTGCTCTGTTCTCTGAACATTTTTCTTCATATGTTTCTTGTAAGCATAATGTAGAACCTGAAGCACTGAAAATTGCATGATGCAGTTCCTAAGGGCTGTATTAGGCCTATTTAGGCTCCATTCCTTTTGGCCTGCTGTATATAAAGTCTTTACAGTCTGAGCAGAATGTGTAGAATAGAAAGTATTGTGAATGGTGCTTTACCTCCCTGCTTTGTATTTTTACATCTCCCATATGTGACATAAAATTAAAATATGGCAAATAGTGGTAAAGGAAAAAAGAAGGTCATTACGCCTTCTTATAAGTCTATACTTGTAAAGTACCTAACTGTATCCCTATAAAATATAAGGTGGAGAGAACAAGGTGTGATTCCACCAAGGCAGTCTCATAAATATAAAGAAATACGGACTATGATTTTTATAAAGTGGTCACTGATTTGGAATTTTTGACTGGAAATATATGGGGCCTGTTTTGGACACTACCAGTGTCATGGAACAACAGATGGTGAGGGCAAGTGACACAATTTGCTTCACTTGTGTGAACACAAGTGAATAGTAATAGGTTTTATAACACAAATAGGTTTTATAACACAATAGTAATAGGTTTTATTAATGCTGAAAATGGTTTCATAATATTCTGTGTCAAGGTCAATTATTATTTACTGCATGATATACACACAACCATGAAGGACACCCTCCTTCTGAATCATAGGATTCAAAATGACCCCCCTTGCTTTCCAATCTCCTAAGAGGAGTCAGTGTAGCTGGAGCCAATCTCAGCCCCAGACCTGGTCAACACTTTATGACTAATGAATTTGTTGCATAGTTATGTCAATAAATTTTACAAGTTCAAATGAGAATGCTATAGTCACTTGCCACAGATTTGTTGTGGAAGGATCTCTCAACCTCGAGGAGTCTCCTTGAGAGGCATCCCTGATCAAGGGGATATCCTGCCATGTAAGGAGACCTCAATGGGCTCTCAAACGGTCCTCAGATTTATGGGATGATTGTCTTATAGTCATTCTTACATTTCTGATGAATTTTGGCTGGTAGTTAGGTTTATCTCCCCATGAGAATGCAGCCATCTGAACTGTTACTGATGGTTATTGTACGAGTGGAGGAAGAAATTAGGGAGGCAGCCACCAGGATCAGATAATGTGTTTTAACATCTGAGTAGGGCTACATGTGAAAAGTCAGGCTGGGCTGGGGAAGGAGCACACCAATCACAACCAGATATCCAGAAATGCAAGTAAGTTCCAGGACAAAAGTACATTTTCAGCACTTCCAGAAATACTGTTGATGTAATAATGCCTCCTTGAATTAACAAGACTTTTATCAATGATAATAATTTTACTTCCCTAACTTTGGAGTGATGACTATAGGTGTGGAGTGGGACTATAGGTCAGACTTAAGTTTTGTTTTGAATTTATAGTAATAAATTGTCCCAAAAGATCAATTGGGAGTCTTAATCAGTACTCCAAAATACACCTTATCATCAGAAAAATAATCACCTATTTTCTCACCGTGTTGCATTTCATAGCTTCTGATGTTTTTATGACATCATATATTTTACTCAATTTCCATCTGTATCCACAGATGAATTTATTTAAGTTTAGTGTTATCTAACTATCAGGATCTTTTTTCATACTTTTTAAAATACTTTTTCTTTTGTATACTTATACTTTTTTCTTTCTTTTCCTTGTTAAAACCTCTATTGTGGAATTAAATAAATCTTTTAACAATCTGTTGGTCATGACAGCTGAGAGAGGAAGAATCGGTTTAAGCTTCTAAGTTCCTTTATAGAATTTTTCTCCCATTTCTTTCAGACCATTGAGATCTCCTCTGTCCATCTTGAACCTTCAAGACTGAATTTCACTAAGCTTTGCTCTTCCATAATACTTTTTTTTTGTCTTTTGTCTGGTACTGCTAAGTTACAAATCATTCCATTAAAATATTGTTGTGATTTAATCTTTAATGGACCCAAAAGGGCTTAAATACACATTTTCAGGCTATGTGTACATAAGCAAGCAGTACAGCCCAGAAGTGAGAGATCTGCAGGGTGCTGCAGGCTAAAGGGTTGAGGATCTGGTATAGTATACACGTTTGGTGATTTAATTTTGGATTATCTCTAATTGGGTCCTGTGGATCGAGAACTGAGCACAGAGCAGTGTTAGGAATCCATTAGCTCCATTCCTGTAATACTTTTTTTTTTTCTGGATTTAATTCTTCTGAAAAAAATCCAGCTCTCATGCTGTGAAACTACTGATGGAAGTACAACAAGCAGGGACAACTGAGAGCATTGTTCCAAGAAGGCATTCTCTTCTTCCAAAGTAACATATGAGCATAGAAACAACCAATATCAGGTGTAAATTTCTTTCTGTTAGGTAAGAGTTTTTAAAATTGTTTTTATATCTCCTGCTATTTGTCACTCTATAAGACAAATAAACAAATAAGACAAAAAACAAACAAACAAAAACAACTAAATAAAACATTTGTTATACCGGGGCTACCTGGCTGAATTTGATTGCACCAAGGCACCTCTGTATTACTCGTGCAGTATAAAATGCAATGATTTGGGTGACAGAAGTCTCAGCTGCAGACTTTAATTACATCATTTCCATCCAGACATCAGGGATGTCAAAGAAAAAAGGTGGTATCCTCAGCACTATCTACATAAATACCCAGGGCTTTAGCATCTAACCAGAGTACGTCATGAGTTAGATCGGAAGGACAGCTCTCCAGATCATCTTGAAACTTTATTATTTTTGAGTAGACCCATACAGGGAAGACCAGGATAAGGGATGCTACCCATAGATATAAACTAATGTGAATTGTCTTTGATCTGGTTATCAGGTTGGTTAGTGGAAGTGGCTGGCAAAGTACTCACAGAAGCATATAACAGTAATATGATAGAAAAACAACAGGCTAATAGGCAAATCATAGTCTCATAGAATGCTTAAGGTTGGAAGGGACCTCAGAGGTCATTAGTCCGACCATCCCCTGCACACGCAGGGTCACCCAGAGCACATGGCACAGGGCTGTGTCCAAGTGGGTTTTAAAGATCTCCAAAGAAGGAGACTCCACAACCTCTCTGGGCAGCCTGTTCCAGTGTTCTGTCACCCTCACTGTCAAGAAATGTTTCCTTAAGTTCTTGTGGAATTTCTGGTGCCTCAGCTTGTGGCCGTTTCCTCTAGTCCTATCGCCGTCCACCACTGAAAA
>JAUBOD010000333.1:156246-189829 GCA_032353885.1 Nothura maculosa
TCCTTCTTTGGAGATCTTTAAAACCCGCTTGGATGCAGCCCTGAGCCATGTGCTCTAGGTGACCTTGCGTGTGCAGGAGGATTGGACTAGATGACTTCTGAGGTCCCTTCCAACCTTACACATTCTATGATTCTATGATTCTATGAAATCTTTATTGCACCTCCATTTCTATAACGTCATACTGACCTCATTAGTAAAAAAAAAAAAAAATCCTCCAGGTGTAAGAAGAGCTGTGATGACTTGTATCATCTTGTGATGGATGATACAAGTCAGGGGATGCTAATGCTATGATGATATAAGGATGACTTCTGTCCTCCTTACACTCCACTCTATCCTTTTTTCTATGACCTGGCAAACCACCATCTGCAGTAAAATAAACAAAGACTCATTACTTATAGAACCAAAATTATGAAATTCAAACCAGTAATTATTCATCACTTAAAGTCAAAGAAGGCAGCTGCACAAATTCATTATGATAGTGATTCTTGTTTCAGAAAAAGTCTGAAGTATGTCATAAGTATGGTAGAATGAGTATTTAGAACATGAAAGCAGGGCTTTGCCTTGGAGTCTGGTATCAAGATGGCTAATGAAAATGAGTAAAGATTTGTAGAAGTTGTGGAACATCTAGTATAAATAAAATACTCTACCGAATGTTTATTCCAACTGCATAATCCTTTGCTTCACTTCTTGTGTACAGATGTGTTCATCATTAAGTATCTTACTATCAATAAGTAGTTCTGACACTTTAAACATATAGAATTTATAGTATGAAAGTATTCCTTCTCATAAATGCAAGAGATTATTATAGTGAGTGAGTTCACACTAACTCTAAATTGCTTTTAGTTAAACATTGTGTTTTTAGTAGAGGAAGACATAATCAAGAGGAGTAACTTATTTTATCTGTAATTTAGGCATTCTTGAGGAATAGTTGAGAGTGTAATCAAATAAAAACAAAAGGTCACTTTTTTATTCAATTCTCTTCAGCTAGAGACTGAATCCAATATGGACGAAGCGAGCTGTGCCATTTAATTCTTGCCTTGATTTAAATTTGATGTCACTTATAAACATTCTCAGTTGCTCTGGTGTCTTTAACACAATCAGATTTTGCTTAGGGTGCATGATCACATTTTGCCTTTACAAGGTTCTCCAGTTCACCAGCTATTTTAGCATTAACTTGGAATGCTGTGAGACATAAGCTTGCCTCGTTTTAGCCAGGGAAGGGCTGGCTAAAAATGAGGAGCTGATTGCTTTTTGATCCTTTGCCTTGCTCCTTTGCCCATTGTCTATATTTTAGAAAAACTAGAAGCTGAGGATTTCATTCTTGCTTCTGTGACTGATTCAGTGCATGACTTCAGGCATGTTTGTTACGTCCTTTGCTGCTTAACTAGCCCAACTGCAGACACTGAGGCTGTATTTTTTTTTAATGTCAGAGAAGTAACAGAAGATCCAGATATTCAAACTACATTTTACAAATGGCTCTGTTATGATGTAATACCATCATAAGGGGTCTAAAAGATAGTGGAAAAAAATAGAGCAAAACTGTGGTGGGAACCTGTGCTTGTACAGGTCTACTGTGAGGGTGACCTGTACCACTGTCAGTGGGAGCTTTTAAAGTAGTTTATTTTTGTTTAAGCAATAAAAGCAAATAGCAGCTGAGAGGGTGGGATAGGTCAAGTTAATTTGCTGGCAAAAATGTGAATTTTCTCACAGATGGAGTGACACAGACAGTAGAGGTGTTTGCTGATTTACCAGTATGGGATTGAAGCAAGGCTATGTTGTACTAGCAGGTGGCTGGAGGCAGTTGTATTAACATGAAGTTCAAAGGAGTGGAAAACTCAGCGAGACCCGGCACATATACCTGAAAAGAGAGATAGACTGCAGAATATCTGTCTCAGCTTTGCAAAGCATAGCTAAAACTAGTCCTTCCATTATATGCAATAAGCTGATCTCTACCAAGATGACCAAAAAATTTGCTGTGAAAAGATTTTTGCTTAGGGTCATGCATTTATATCCACTGAAACTAAAGACCGTAAATATGAAACATCACATATAGTTAAACATTTTCAGTAGCTTTTTATATGACTAGGCATTGGTATTTTCCATTGTTTGGGCAAAGTCTCAGAAAGAGCTTAATAATCAAGCAAAATGAGATGGCAGATACACTAACATCTGGCTTGTTTAGGAGCTGCTCTGCTACTTTAACCAGCAGAGTCGCTACTTATGCTTCCTGGATGTTCCTTTTTCTCCTGGAACGTTTAGTCATAGAATTTTAATGATACTATAACAAAAGTTCTGCTTGTAACAACCAATGAAAATGCAAAAGAATTTTTTCCATGGATTTTCTTCAGTAACTCCCTAACTACCCTTTAGATGGCACTACAAAGCAGATTATTTCCAGAAAGAGAATTATTTCCATAATTCTCATTAATGTACCTGAGTCGAACTACTAAGGAATATATTTTCCCTGATGTGATATAACTTGACTTCATTTGAGTTTTTATCAAAACACAAAATGCAACCTCTCAAGAAGACTATATTTAAACAGAATGGCATAATCTCATTTTGAAATCTGATATTAATTCTTGAGAGTAATGCTGTACAGTAGCCTTTAAAAAAAATCTTTACTTTCAATTATTGACTCAATTTCTCCTGCAAAATAAAAACATTTGCTTTAATATGCTTAAATTTGCTTTAATATGAGGTAATATTGCTATGAATGATCAGCAAAAAAATTTATCCCGGTTCATTCCATGAGTAGGAATGAAAGGAAAATAATTAAAATTATCTTTAAATTGAACTCCTGACTAAAAATACACCTGTCACACCCTAAAGATCTTTTTCTAGCGTTTCTATTTCCATGTATATCAAACTACCAGTCAAACTACCCTAAAATATTTTGTCTTAAGTAACAACATCACACATTTCTCCAGGACAGGCTGGCATTTGGAGAGGTACTGATTCTTACTATTCTCCCAGGTGACTGACCTTCTCCAGGATTTCCTGATGTTTCCTCTAAAGATAAGTAATCCAAAGAAGAGATTTCTTTTTTTCTGTAAGGAAGAAAGAAAAATCACAGCTGATGGCACACTTAGAGACAAAAGTTAAGAGAATCAGAACAACCCAAAGCTCCGTGCATCGCTGCAGCAGCCTGCGCTCCCAGTGCTGGGAAGGGGATGGCTCTGGTGATGTTTTCCCCATGGTGACAATGTGCTTGTGTGCTCTTCCTCCGCCCTACTCCTCGCTCTGCACCTCCCCGAGTCCCCGCGCAGCCCCCCTGCCCAGGGATAGCTGCCCAGTCTTTCCAGAGAAACACATGGAGCGGAGGGAAACTGGCACACACTGGTGTAAGGTCACAGCCATTGCCAAATTGTCCCAGTGGACTTACTGAACTGTATGGAAACAGAGCTCTGGACAGCTCTGCTCCAGGCTTTTGGGGTTATAACATCTGTTGCTGGTTATGATGTGCAAAGGTAGTGACCTAAACTTATTCCATTTTCCCACAGTGGATGCATGTTTTATTTTAACCAGTAGAACTGTTGGAATAGAAGGCTATTGAAACTCAGACATTTCAATATTACACTGCTGAAAAAAAAAGTATTGTCAAAACTGCCTTTTGCACCTGAATAGGGCAAAGTATAAGCAACAATATTTTGTTTTCAGTTTGGATTTCTATTGAAACATCTCTGATTTCTTCCATTTCAAAGATGATTGACTAGATTTGGAATCAATATTATTACTTCAACACTTGTGGAAAAAAAAAGACTTACAAAAACTTCTGAACTATCTTTAAAAATCAAATGCTTTCTCCTAAACTCTCTCAGAGAACTGCAACTCACACAGGAGTATAAGAAGTATGGACAGTTTCAGTAGAGGAAACACATGAGAAAAGCTGCTAGAAATGTCTGTTTTGAAGACTCAAAGTTTCATGCTCAAAGGGAAGACAAAACCTCGGGACTACATTGTTCAACTTGAATCCAAATCATTCTGCTAGAAGCAGTTTTGAGAGGTTGCAACATGCAAAAAACTTATAGATTTGTGAGACACGTAACCTTTGCTAGGAGGGAATAATGGGCAGCCCAACTGGTAACTACTGCACCTGGAGGGATCAGGGTTGGTGAGGGTACAATGCTTAGGATATATTCAAATATTCTGAACTATAAGGGCTGATTAATTGTGCAGGCAAGAATGAGGAATGTAGTTCATATTTAGGTAGATGAGGTGTCTGTCTGAGGATATAACATTTCTGAAAAGGGTTATAGGGAGCAAGGATACTGGGTTGCTCTGGAAAATCAAATAAACACAGGCTATAGCTGAGATAGTGTGGCTAAATGACTAATATAGTTGTCAGATAAATACTTACACTGACTAAGAGGTAAAGAAGAAGAATTACCATCCTTTTTGGTGTGAGGAGCACTATGCCTAGTACAAGTTTTTAGACTGTAAAAAGAATCACAGAATATTGAGAAAAACATTGCCAGAAAAATTTTAAAAGATTGGAAAACTGGCATTTGGACAAACAGGCACACAGGAAGAGACAGGAGGAGAGAGGCTAAATGTATTTTCTTTAGCAAAGATTAGACACTTATAATTTAATCAGGTTAGGCGTATTGACAAGGAACAAAAGTTTTAGAAGTCCAGCAGACAGTAATGTAATTAATCTGACTATCTGGAAGCTGAAATAGAGAGAAATCACAGCAGAAATAAAACATCAATCACAGCAGAAATAAAACATCAATTTATAACTAAAGACCTGCAGGTTATTAGCTTTAAACTTCTCTGCCACACTGAATCAATTGTTAAAGCAGTTCAGATATTTTTCTGAAACATATGTGTTCTTGCTCAAATGAGAATTAATCACAAGTAATTTTCCATCACTTTACAAGAAGGCAGTCAACTGCTCTCAGTGTCCTTATTAGCATTCTAATCTATGATAAAACTGACACAATAGTGAGAAAGTGTGGTACTTAGCCTTTTGGAGGGAGGTTTGGATATGGATTCACAGGTTGTGGCTTCAAGGATACAGTGGAGAATGGAAATCCTTGTACTTTTGATATATTGCCACACTAAGTATCTTAAAGCAAATGAAGTAGGAAATATGAAGGTATCTATAGAAGGTGAATTAAACATATTGTTTCCCTGTCTTACTGAAAACTTAACACTAACCTTTTATTCAGGCATGTTAGTACTACAGAAATTCTAAAAAAACTTTTTCCTTTCAAAAGGAAAACTCAGACTTCTAGAAAATTGCTCCAAAGTAAAATTAAAATCAATCAGCTCTGTAAATACAGTAATAGAAATATTATTTGCCATTGTGATAAAATGCAAAATCTGGCCATTATAGGGTATCTTATTATGGGCTAGGAAAATTGCAACTTGTTTACACTAATCCTTATACAGTCCTATACCACAACTTCTGCAGTACTTCACTTCTTTCTAGTATTAATCTTTAATAGAGATAAATTATAGTAGATTTTGATTCATAACAGCTTTGACTCATAATCAGTGATACAATTCAACTCTAAGAATTCTTTAATGGGACTGAGTTCCATAGGAAAACAGTTTGACACAAGTAATAGGCAGGAAAAAAATTACTCCTAGTTGTGTTGGGAGACATTTTTCTAGAAGAGAGGGAAATTAGTTCTCTCACCTAGGATTAAGCAATTGGAATTAAGAATCACCTGGAGCAGGGCCTACTTTTCTGTACTCTATTTATTCTATCTCTATGAGGTGACAGAGGTCCCATCTGAGACTACCCATGTGGTCAGACTATGCTTATCATGACCCACTTGGGCAGCACAGTGAGTCATCTTTCAGTCTTTCAAACCCAGGAGAGTTATCCTGCATCTGTAGGACGCTGCATAAATCACAAGTAACTCTTATCGTTGACATTTTTGCTATATCTGAGAAAGACAATTAAACCAGAGCATACTTCGGGGGCAGATTAAGCCTGTGATTCCTGGATGGAGGGAGCTGCCTCCCTCCCATGGGTGTGAAGAATCTTGGAAAAGTTGCACAGCATTCTCCTTAGCAATTCTGGCTTTGCCATTTTCACTCTTTGGCACAGAACCTTTCTCAGATGGCACCTACAATTCTTATAGAAAGATACATGAAGGACTTTCTGTAAATATTTTTTTGTGAATATATTAGCATGAGAAAGACCTAAGTAAAAAGTTAATTAAGAAAGCATCTGACTTAGAATTTCCCCAAGACTGGAGTTTAGCTAAAGGCTCCTATTTTCTCTGTGGTTATCTATAAGAATATTGACATATCAGTACAGACATTCATTTACATTTATGGTTATAAGTCCTATCTCTCCTTCCTTCCCAATGTAGTGTTTCTTAAAAAGACATATCTGAGAAAGAAATGAAGCTTCTGTAGATAATCCATATTTTTTTGTCCTCACCACTAGCTCTCATGTACTGCACTTCCTCAGTTGTTAATAGCAAACATCATGTACAATTCACTGGCATTTAATTTGCTTAAGATGCAGAAAGATTTTACTTATTTTCTAAAAACATTACATCCTTAATGACAAGTTAGAGAAGAGAGCTGAAATATCTGCAGTTTCCCAAGGAATAACATATTTGATGTCCTGTTCCTTTGCAGTTACTTTTCTATAGAAAAGGAGGCTCGGTTGTTTCTTAGGAATTTTAGGGACATTCGTTGCAAAAACCTCATCCGCCTACAGTCTGTTTCCTCATTCCATACAAAAAGAGGGTTGTACTGCTCTCCTTCCATCCAACCTGACTCCTACTCTTATCATGCGGTCCCATTTTACCAGTTCAACACGGCCAAGACATTTCCCAGAATATACCTAGTGAGTCAATCACCATCAGGTAGTGCTGCTAAACAGTTTTCTGCAAACTTTAGTGCGCAATCCAAGTGAAATAGTCTAAAAATACATGCTGAATAGCTCATTTGAGCTTGCTGAGTTTTACAAAGCAGCAGCTGTTTTTGGAGAGAGGTGAGATGTGGAGAGTATCGACTCTGCCTCGGTACCTGAGAAAAATCAATTCTAGCCAAGTTTCCTCCATGATTTACGGGCATTTTTAGTGGGTAGAAATGTTTGAAAGAAGTAAACTACACAAGTATTTCAACCATAATCCTACCAGGCAAAGTAAATGTATTTCACTAGCAATTCTACTGAAAAGCAAAGCCAGTGTGCAAAATCGAGCCATTACTCTGACAAAAATTGGAGGGGGAAAGTAGAGTAGCAATAAATTTAAATATTGAATTTGGAAAAGGAGCTAAAAAATGTAAAGAAAATTAATAAATTTCTTCTACCTAAATAGCTGTGTTCCAGGTACATAGGATTTAAGGGAAAAGATGGAGGAATTGGAATAAAGTCAAGAGTTACTGCCTCTGAGGAAGAAGATTCTTGAACTTTGACTTTATATTCCTACATAATTCCTTTAGGCATTCTTACTGTGTCTAAGAGTAGAAAAGCAATATACTACTGGTGTTATATAATAAATCTCTGTTTTGTTCTCCAAGAATCTGTCATAATTGGAGAGAGTTATTATTGGTTCTGTAATGTAATAGCACAATAGAAGAGAAATATTTATTCAAAATATAATACCAAATATTAATGCATTCTTGTGTGCCCTTGCCTTTTCTTTTTGCTAATAGTTTGGAAGTTTAAAACATCCTGGTTCATTTAGATTTCTTAAGGTAGTATTCAGAATGAGCAGGTATTTATTGCTGGAATCTATGTTTTTCGTATATTACCATTGGCTAGAAACATGGACACATAATGTAAAAAGTAAATCTGTTCTAGTGATCATTACTCAGAACAAAGGTTTCAGATAGAGTAAGAAATTTCTTTTTATATCATCTCTAATAGGGAAACATAACGGTCATTCGGGTGTTAATTTTCCTGTTGTTTAATTCTTCCAAATTTAAACCATGCTATGCTTCAGATCATTTACGATCTTATAGCCAAAAAACATATATGGAAAGTTATGATTTGAGATTTGATGAGCCTATTTTCCTTGCTGACAGGGAGCCAAAGATATGGCCTCACCCTTTATTTACATATAAGCCCGTACTATCATGCACAACAGTAGTCATACAGCATAACTTCAGAGTTAAATACTTGGGTACTCTTCCCAAGAAACATTTCTGTCCTTTTGCCATTTCTGTTTCTCTCTCTCTCTCTTTTATTTTTTATTCTTTTAGTTATGTAGTTATTATTTTTCATTATGCCTCTCTTTGGCAGTTTTGCCGAAATTCCTTCCCAGAAATTCTTCTTTTCTCTCTCTTTTTCTTTTTTTTTCTTTTAATGTCATTTTTATTTAAATGGATGTAGTATGCTACTGCTTCATGCCAAGTAAATTGGAGTATACTTGGAAAAAAAGAGAGGTTCAGGGAAAACGAGTTCCATAGCTACTAAGAAAATTCCCTTGAGGGAGTATCTACTTTATTTATCCACCTGTCTACTTATGCAGTTTTATGAAATTGATTGTGCCTTAGTGCACAATCTCTATCTAGGGACCACCTGGCCAGCTGACTCTAAGGAAGATAGCAGCAGCAACCTGCTGTCATTAGGAGGACACATTGGAAACTGCAATGAGCAAGCAAGTTCCACCTGCTCACAAGTTGAATGAGTTACTTGTAATGTCTGAAACAGAATGAACTTTTGTTATCAGAACAAATGATAACCTTCCTATCTGGCCATTTTCTCCTAGGAAGGTGAAAATATTCTGTAGATAAGTGTGTAACTGAATCTCTAAACTCCTCAAACAGCTACTGCTTTTAATAAATCCTGTACACAGCCATGACAGTACTTTTCTGGTGATGGGGAGGTCTTCAGTATAATGAACAAGTTCTTTAAACTGGTAGAGAGGCTATCAAGTAGGGCCAATTCAATTTTTTTCACCTGCATTTTTGTGGTTGTAATGACTAGAAGAAATGAAATCAAAATACAGTATCATCTTTCCAGGATATAGGCATGATATCTTTAGAGATGTGAGTTATTAAAACACAGTTCCTACTATACAAATGTATGCTGTAGTTTCCTCATTCACAAGGAGTCCATAAGGAGTCTAAACATTTCTACTGCTGGTAGCATAGGTGCCTGCAGGACTGAGAAATTTGGCTTGTGATGGCTAGTTTTTATCAAGCAGAGGAATCAAGCAAAAATCAGACTTTAATAGGAATGCAAGCAGACCAAAGGAAAAAGAGAATAGTCTATCTCATGAGCAGATGATGTAGGTGAAACTCAGAATTCAAGGGTCCCTTGTGCTCTGTTGTGTTATGCAGACAGGATAGCTTAAGATGTGCACACAAGAAGATACAGAGAATCTGAATTGGCAAGGCCCACTGTGAGATGTTGTTTTCTGCTTTGAGAGTTTAGGGAGACTATTACTCCTATTTTGTTTTCTTTCTAGTTTGCTGTTCTTCAAAACATACCTCCTACTTCAAATTTAAATTACTCTCTAATGGGAGAGAATTTTACTTGTCTATGATGAATACTAGCATGAGACTATTCATCAGATCTCATTAAATTGGAGAGAAACAATAATTGAAAGTGTTAGGCACCAGCAGTTATTTTTAAGTATTTATAATAGGATCTTCAAATCTAAGGAAAAATCTTGAAAACATCTCCCCAATATTGAGAGTAGGAAAAGTACTTCTGCATTAGGAAACTTCAGTACTTGAAGTTGCTGTCAACTACCATCAGAGATAAAATGTAATCATCATTATAATTGTATTTCAAATTCCATCTTGATGTAAGATCTGTAAGTTTTAGCAGTTAATGAGTTTTGAGGTTTTGCCTACAGGAAGCTAGGAGGTATTTCTTTTGAGTTCAGTAGCTTTTTTCTAGCCCATGATGAACATTTATTTTCAGAGCAGTGGAACAATTTCTAAAAAGTAGTACATGCTTGGATAACTCTGCAGTCAGTTAACTTTGCTGATGGATATTAACTTCCTTGAGAAGAAATTCAGATTACATATAAATTTAGTAATGATAATTCATATCACTTCCAGGAGAAGGTAATTTATTTCAATTCAGGAACATTTTTTTTTCTTTAGACTACTTAAAATAAAAATATTTGGATATCAGACTATTTTGAAGAAATTACATTGAAACGAAATAGTCTCAGCTTTTCAGATTACTGCTAGAATGTTTAAAGCTAAAAAAAGGTTTAAAGTCCTTCTTTACAAATAAAACCTCAGGTAAACTATATATTTGGACCCTGAAATTAAGCAAGAATGTTTAATTAAGTAAAAATATGATTAGTTCTTTTATTTTTTTGTAATTTAGATTGTTATATTTAATTAAGTAAAGCACTGATATTGCTCATGATGAAATCTAACTTTTCTGCACAGCTTAGTATATTCTTATAACTATTACTGTTTTAAAACAAAATAGAATAAGCTACAACAATCAAATATGGAGACCAGATGTGATCAGTGAACTACATAATTATTTCAGAAAAATATAACAAGTAGTGAAGAGTATTTGGCTGTTAGGGCTTAGAAAACACTTGTCCAATAGATTTAATAACATATTGAAAACTTTTTAGAAGCTTACCCTAATTTCTGGGATTGGATTTTCCTTATATGTTACAAAACCTGCTTACTGGGGAGAACAAATCCGTTCAGAGACCTTTCATATATTTGAAGACATGCATCAAGAATGCATGGCTGTTCATTGGCTGAACAAGCACAGTTCCTCAACTGATCTTTGCAGGCCACATGGCCAAACTTCTGGTCACCCCCATTACTTTCAACTGAACTGTCCACAGTGGCTCCACCTCTAACACTCAGCTCAGCACTGCAGAATGGAGCAGAAAGGGTGCCCACCAGACTGTACACGAAAATAAGGAATGCATTGTGCATAACAAAATTTGCAACAGTCATATAGTGATGATATTTCACCTCTAAAATAATCCGAGATTTTGTGTATTCTCCTCATGTTTATTTCAGAATACAAAACAAACTAAATATTCTTAACTCTAAAATTAATTACACATTAATTAAATATAATTAAAAAAGGATGGGATTTTCAGGATTATGGTTTAAGCTTCACTCACATACATTCTAGTAGCATCTGAATTCATTCACAGAAACTTGACTCTTAGATGTGAAAAGAACCATTTAAATAAAGATATTAGAAATATCTGTATTGTTTTACATAAAATAGTATCACCACCACCTTTGGTGGTGAAGGTCAGAGAGCTTAAGAAAAATGGAAAAATGAATTGTTTCATAACAGACATAAGCTCTAGAATAAATACTTTTCAAAAACACCAAACTTTCTTAGTGACTGAAATGTATTTGAATGCAAACTAGTGCACCCTGACCATTAATGACTGCAGTAAATGAGTATGTTCTTGACACTGGCTGATTAAGCAAAACCTTGTGATAAACATATCACTGGGGATTGCATTAAGTTCAGTGATTTATAAAACACAAAACATAGGAAAAAAGACCTGCCACATGATTCTCTATAGCTTGACAGATCTTTTAAACGTCATATTCTGATTTCACTTTCAAGTTTAGCATAATTATGGTAGCAGAAATGAAAATCTGTTAATTGCAGCCAGGACAGTTAACATGTTTTGGAAGGCACTTTTACCATTTTAGGATAAATAAAGCTAGACAGAAAAAATAACACAATGATTACAGAAAACAATGTGGCACATTGTCCATTATCTTAAAACAAATCAGAGATGAAAAGACCTGACTTTTGAACAGTGTATGTGCAATCAATTTAGAAAATGTGTGACAATGTGATGTTTTGCCCTATGTTAATTTGATTTACAGTATAACTTATAGTACTGTGGCGTTACATAGTTCATGAAAAATTCAAATCTCAGCACAGATATTAACAGAAATGGCAGAGAACTGCATATTCACATAAGAACTTCATATAGAAAAGATGAGAAGGAACATTATTGTGGCCTTTGGATCTAGCCTTCAGCAGAACACAGGAGGAGCAGAGCAGCTTGGAGCTCTGCCATGGTCATATAGACTCCTTTAAAGGTATGCGCTCTGCATTTGCCTCAGAGCTGAATTTGCCTTTAATAGGCTGGATGTAGCCACTCCATATTTTCCACTGATGCTTAATAACATAAACACCTCAGATCATAAAACACTGAGTTATTTCAACCTTTATACAATGGCATTAGTTAAAACACTTGTCCAGGAGATGTGAGTTTTCAGCATTTCTCCACCTTTGGTATTATATACCCCGGGAAAGAGTGCTAGTGCTTAGCGTGCGGATACATGGAGCACAGTGTGAGCTAGTGCTGCTGTTCAAGTCAACTCACTGCATCACCAGGACTATGAGGATCACAGAACAGGAAAGAGACAAAGAGAGTGGCTGATTTTTGCCTTGTGTTTCAGGTGACTGGAAGAGACCTATAGGGTTCTCCTACTTATAGTAATTTTTTAAAATTTTTTGATTTAAATGAATAATCTTCCCAGGTAGTAGAGTATGAGTGTATAGTTCTACCTGATCCCAAGTGAAAGCCAGGCTCTATAGCTCTTTTACTCTAAATGAGGGGAGATTGACTTCAGGTGATTGACTTCAAGTGGAAATAAACAAAACAATTGAGGCCAAAACAAAATAAGTCAGAGCACAAGGGTTTCTCCTAGCAGAATGTCATGGAGGCTAAGATGTAGGGGACAGGTTTTACTTTAGTGGTAAAAGTCTCTCAGCTGCAGTCTACACTTCCTAGCCAATTTTGTTACCTCTAATTTACTGAAAAAATGCTTAGGAGCACCAGCATTTTCTGTTACTCAAAGAGTTAACTACATTAAGTCTTAATACTTAAATAATGTTCTTAAGATGAACTAGGATGTTTAGATAACCTGAATATCAAGTAGCTATAACCACTATAGATATTCCTATGGTTCCCTATACTGTCAGTAAATACTTCCTAAATGCATAGACTAAGAAAGTCCTCCTACATAGATTGCAGCTCTTCTGATGGAAAAGGGAGTAGCCAAAATTTCTTTCATCTCTCCAATGAATGCATAAGGACTAATGAATTCTATCCCTTCCTTTTACCCCAGGGTTATGTGCATGAAATGCAGATTTGTTCCCATCACAGAAAATATGCTGTGTGTGGCAAGCATTTTGAATAGCCTGATTTTCTACTGTTGGGTCAAGAGCAAAAAGACTGTAAAAAAGAATAGGATTTATAATGTGGTTATTTAGCAGCTCTGTCCAAAGACCACTAAAGCTCTTTAGGGTTTTTCCATCAACATATTTGGAATCAGGCCACTAATGAATAGGAAGAAGGGAATTTGGAAACTAAGCTTGTTTAGTTGAATTTCATTTGAATCTAAGTAATATTAGATGCAGATCAGTACACACTGCTACGTCTAACTGCTGAAACAAGACTTTTAGCCAGAGGGATTTTTTTCCATCAGACGGCCTGTGCAGTAAAATAACAGAGGGCAGAGTTTGTCTCAAAGTATCTAGTGAGTTAAGGACAAAGAAATGTAAATGTCTGATAGACGGGTTGGGGAGAATTTGCATGCAGCAAACAGTGTGGCATTTCTCTCTTTATCTCTTCCATGAATGTAATGATAGTAAAATAAATAAGAAATCCAATTTATATATCTCATCTTCATTCAGAAAATGTTCTATGCTCTTTAAAATAGTAATGTGCTTACACAGAAATCCTAAAGCTAAATAGAAAGGTGGTTTTTCCTTTGGATAATGGGGTGCATACTAGGGGTGCATAATCTTTATGCATTTCCATTTTAGTATCCACGTCAGATTTTGACTAAACTGACTTTCTTTGTACATACTGGCTATGTTTAAGGAGTTGATTATGATTGATCGTTTGTTTATTTGCTCTCTACTTAACATCATTAAATCCTTTTCACTATCTGGCAGCACAATGAACACAAAGAGTGGTAATGTTTAACAATGTCTTAGAACCTATTAGGTTCCATGTATAAGCATTATAAAAGTCTAAGACAGTGGTGGCAAAGGTTTCATGACTATAATTTTTATAAGTGGATACTCTCAACTTACCAGCAACCTTAAGTCCAAACATCCAGCCTAATACTGATTATAGAGCGCTAAACCAGGTATTATGGAACAGTTCACTGTTTTATATTAGATTTTAGCAGTGTGAAGATAGCCATGTTGATTGAATCTGGACCAAATCTGCTTTGAAACAATGGAAAGAAATGCACTAAATGAATATAGGTTATTTTGTGTCAGAAACATTAAATTATAATGGGAAAGTGACTTGAGTGAACATGGGAAAAAAAAACAGAAAAATACTCAGGAGAGCATTCTAAGACCTATTGAAATCTCTCACTTCACTGGCTTTTGAATTGCTCTCCACAGAAAAAGGACAAGCTGCCCAGCTCAGAGAAAAGCACATGCTGTTGCTTCAGCAGCAATATGCTCAAGATAAAGCATGCTTGGGCCTGAGGAAGAGGAAAGGTATGCCAGCAGTCTGTGACAATCTGGTCACTGGAGTGCAAAGGACGACAATGCATCCAGATTTACTACAATAAGCACATATTTCATCCATTATACTCCATCAGCTGGTAAGCCCCCCACCTACATTGCCATAAATTTGGATTGCTTTCTGGGAACTCCAGATGATTATAAAAGGTAATGTTCTGTCTAGTCACCTGAAAAAAAATAGATTCCAGATTTTCTACTTAATCATTTTACTGCTTGGCAGTAAATGCTATTTTGCTGTGCAGACTATTGCAGAAACACCTAATTGATTCACCACCATCAGTATGTTACATCATCCTCAGCAATAAACAGCTTGATCCCAATCCAAGGCAGCTTTTGCAGCCAGTACACCAGAATAACTTCTGCGAAACCATCTGTGACTGTCAAGTCTAATGGGCTGGAGGCATGCATTGTTAAAGTGAGCAAGAGTCATCCTAAGTGAAAAGCTAGGAAAATTACTTTGTTTAATGCCAAAGTGGATACATTCCTGCAATTCTTTTAGTCCAGCAGGTGACTTTATTCAACTAGTTGCTCCTTCTCTGCTTCCTCTCAGTAAAGTTTACTCACAGTGCACATTTTTAATGTGAGATAATATTGGTTCATTAATACTGTAAAAATGGTAATTCAATTTCTATTATTTCATTTGGTTATTGTGATCTTTGTGACTGAGTTGAAAATGCACAATTAGAATGGTGCTTTTGGCCCTGAAATTCATGATTTCTTATTATCTTTTTTTGTCTGTGAGTGTGTTTGTTTGTCTATGTGATTTGCACCGTTAAATTTTCTGTCCTCTGATTACACTGACATATAAAGGGCATAAGGTCTAGAATGGGAGGAGATTGATTCACTGTAATCTTCTTCTTTTTATTTTTTCCTTTCTTCTTTTGCCCTGTCATGGCTGAATTTATTCACCAAATGTCTTAAGTGCCTGCATAGTAAGGCAAAAATGTGAGAAATAAGCAAAAGGCACTGGAATGCTTAAAATATGCTTATGACTATGGCTGAACAAGCATAAGAAAAAGGTAATAATGTAAATCTGAGGATCTGGTCATTGTTCAGAATGACAGGTGAGACAAAAGGACATGTTGCTTCATATACTATGAATTTAGACATTTTATATGAAGTCCAGAATATTTACACATTTACTGGTGCTGAAAATCTAACTTACTTAGAAAGAAATCACTGAGAATCAGAAGGTGAGAGCAGTTTGGACAAGAACAATGAGGAATACAGTAAAAATTTACCATGCACATTAACTGAAAAAGTGAAGCAATGCATTTCAAAACTGAGGAATCAAATGAACTAACAGAATGGGTAATAAGATCTACTGAAACTACAGTTGCTGTTGGTTATTTCTCCTGAGGCTGTTCCTAGACCAAGCAGCAGTGCACCAGTTGTAGTTTGTGCTCTGTGAGCAGGCATATGGACTAATACTTAAAAGAGAAGATTGCTCATAAATAAACAAATTTCCTTTGAGGTATGCTGTCTTTATGCTTTATGCTATACATTACTGCTCATGTATTTTGCAAGCCACCCTTTATACATCCCAATGTGATATTTGGGATTTTTTTTTCTTTTTCCAACAACAGCAGCATAAAATTGCAAACATATGTTGAGCTTGTGAACCATTGCACACACCTGAATATTCTTTTGTAAGTGACGTCTTGGCATTTCTTTCATCATTTGCATATGTTCAGTCAATTACTATTGATCATATACCACACTTGCAGGGCAAAAGAGGTATGATGCAGAGAGGGAAAAATAAAGTCCTTTACTAAAAAGTCTTTCTTTCTCAGGAATCTGAGATAGCTGGATATTTGGAAACTTGAAAAGGTAATGAGTCTACTGGCTTAAGGAATTACTCTGGACAAAAATACCTAAAGTGGAATGTACAATACAAAGTAAATCTTAAAAAAATCACCCCTTAAAAAATTTAACATTGCACTCTGCATTCTAAAAATAGAGCAGAGTAACCCATATCTCTAGGCATTTACACCCATATCCTTGAATAGCAAGTTTATGTTTTTTTAAGATTTTTTTTATTACTATTTTCGAAGTTTTAGCTATGCAGGAAAGATTCCTAAACCCACTTAATTTTCACATTAAAATTCTGTAAACAATTACTGTAAGGTGGGATACTTACATGAATATGCAAAATTACACTGGACTATATCTGTAGTAGGATCTGCTTATCTTGAAGGCTATACTTGCATGTGTGAAATATGATCCTACATATGTAATAAATATAGAAATGATAGAGGAAGAGAAAGTTTGAATAATAAGACTACTTGATATAACTATCAAATTTATATGAAAGATTGCAGCAAATTATATTTTGCTTGCATTTATAATTATTAGACAAATAGATGTATACATCTAAAACATAAATTCATATGTTTTAAAAATAAAATTTATACAAATGAACCAATTTCAGCATTTGTAGTTACCATAAAGTTGGGTTGCAATTATATTGGACATACTGGAAATTATTTATATCTCAAAATATATTCACAGAAATGAATATATTCTAAGAATATATTCTTAGAAAAGAGAGCAATATTAAATGAACTCCCAGCTCCACCATTACAGAGATTACCATAGCTCTGCATCTTAACTGACAATTCTATTCTATAATTTAACTCCAAAGAATTTATGGGATGCAATCCACTTTTCCATAATCTTGCACAGAGAGATCTTATTGCAGGATCAGAGCACGAATACTTAATGCCACTTCTCTTGCTTAGTTAAGTTTATCTGTTTAAAGAAATTTTATTTATGTGAGCACTGCAGGAAATCAATTATATATCAGCTGCTTCAGAACGAGTCCTATTTTATTTTCTATCACTCTGTCAGATTTGACTGATGACCAAAAATCTTTGATTTTAAGCTACCTGGGGAAAAAAAAAGTACTCAGTGGAGAATATATAATAGAGAACAAGTAAAAATAAAGTGACAGCAATCACAGTAAAGCCTGATAACTGAATCTCTAGTGTTCAGCATAAATACTGGTTTAGGTACCTTTTATGCATTTTGCAGCAAGAGCCAGACGCTTGATATGTACTACGTGAGTTTATATAAATCAGTTTCTTACTTGGCCAACTTTACAACATCAGTTCATTTTGGATTTTTATATAGCTTCAAAAAAAAAAAGAAAAACAAAAAAAAAGAAAACAAAATTTTGAGAGTTGGTGTACTTGCTACTGCTTTTTTAATGCAAGTCCTGAAGACATGAATCTATGTACTTGCAAACTTTATGAAATTTGACAATTTTACTACTGTGAAATATGCCAAATCTTTAAAAATGTATATGTTATAATCGGTAGGAAAGTATCTACATATTTGTACTAAAGGACATCTGAATAACCTGTTCTCTCTCTCCAAACATGCTAATGCCTCTTTAGCTGCTCAGGTTTTTAAGGTATATGCAGCTGGCCATTTTGCCTAATGATGAAATAGATCAGATAGATTTCATCTGGCTGATGATAATGTCGCTCTTGAAGTGTATTTAGAGTTTGGGATGGATGCCAAATCAAATAATATTCTGCAGATAGGAAATGAGGTAACTTTATAAGAATTTAGTGTTGGTCTATGGTGAAGGAGAAACTATAGTACCCTTAGACCAAGACTGCTAAAGCATGCAAAGGTGACTATGATGTGATAGGCAGTAGGGACCTATGAATCCTCTCAATATGCAAAGGCTTAGTTATGCTCTACTGTCCTATGGCCCTTCCATGTACTTTGCTGCCTTTTATTTATATCTGCTGAGTACAGATATATGTGGGCTGCTAATGGCAGGGAAAAAAAAGTTCAAAGGAAGATATTTCTATTGTAGGAAATGCAGCCTGATACTCTTAAAAGTGTGTTTAAGACTTTCTGTGGTCTATATTGTTTCCAGGATGAGGTCTTAGGGAGTAACATATACCACACTGACAAGGAAAAGTATTGTATGGGTTGAATCCCTATTGAAGTCAGTGGGAATTTTGCCATTGACTGTAGTGGGGCCAAGATGTCATCTGACAAATTAGAGACTTTCTGGTTTTAGGCTTTAGGACATGGTCATGTGGAGACCAGGGCTACCATCATGTGAGAATTTACTGCTATGTGCCTGCATTTGATTCACAGTATTGCAACAGTGGAGAGGTTAGGATTTATTTTCTCCTGGAAAAATATTAGTTTAGAATTGCTTCAGCCAATAAGTTGACCTGCTGAGCTGACACAACGCTCAAAATGAATGGCCTTCCATGAAATATAAATTACTTACAACTGAAAGTAGCTTGAAAAAGAAATTGTTACAGAAAATTGGCACTAGTATGAAACTTTGGCAGTTGGTAATTTCCACAGACGATAAATTAGCCTGAGATGTTATACTGACCCATTCATGTACTTATTGTAATGGTATCAGTCTAAATTACAGAGAGGCTGAACATGAAATTATTTCAGTTGCATTGGGAGTGGAAACAACATGTAGTGAATTCATTAGATTTCTATAAAATTAGATAAAACTAAAAATCAATGCCAAAGAAGTTTTATACCTGCATTGTATTCCTCTATCAAGTACCATTTAATGTTACATTTAAAATAAGAGAAAATTTAATCTGTTTATACAATGATTACACTTACACTCTGAACTGTTCAGATAGCGGTATCATATTTATAGGTTTCTATGGAATCACATTTTCTTTCCATCTGTAAGATGGAATAGGAGAGAATGTGGGGATTTTGGACATTCAATCTGGATTCTTTCTGTGAGGTTTTTGCAGGAGGCTCTACAAGTCTGTACAAAATTCAGAAATTCTAGATGTGTTCCTTGCATTGGTAAAGTTCACTAGTCAGCACCAGCAGTACAGCTTGATCTTTCTACTCAGCAGCCTCTGTATAATCTGAGTGTTTTGACAGGCAGCACATATTTAAATAATCCAATGGATTCAAGATGTGCTTGACTTCTCATCTGAATGGTCTATAATAGGTGCATATCTATATTTTCCAGAAAGACATGGAAGACCTATACTAAGCAATCATGATAATACTGGTAAATACATGACAAAAGTATAACACCTGATTGAAAACTCAACCAATTTTTGCTTACTTTACAGCTCTGAGGACAGATTTTGAAAGCCATTTGATTCTATTTGATTCTATTTATTTTCCTTCTGCCATGTAGGATTTGAGTGATTGTGGAGAGGATACCTTTCTAATAGTTCTAAAATATGACAAAGGCAAAAGAAACTTGATTAATTTAGCCATGTCTTCTTATGGGCATTTGAATCCTGTAGAAAAATTATTAATTATTTTTTTAAACCACTATTCACTGGCTTGGGCATGCCTCTTGTAAATCTTAATATCTCAAAGGAAGAGCAGGGCCTTACTTGTCACTATCTAGATTTACTGGCAAAATGATTTTTGATGATTAATTTTATCTTCCTACATCTCAGAAGTATGTCTTTACAGAAGCACAGAATGATTGAGCTTGGAAGGGACCTCTAGAGATCATTTAGTCCAATCCACCCTGCTCCAGTAGGGATGCCTAAAGCATGTAAATCATTGGACTTGTAGAAACAGCCAAATTCTTGGCCTACTCAAATCACTTCAATCTGTTTATTTAGGCTAGCCATTTCTGAAAGTGTCTCCCAAACATCAGTTGCTATTCTTATTCCTGAAGAAACTCTTCTGAAATGCTCTGCCTGTCTAGTCAGTCCACTGCAATGGTCTTCAGGGAGCTGAAATTTATTTGATTTGGATCTCTATCAGACGATGGTGTGATATGACATGTACCTGCTTAACTGAACAAGCTTTAACTGCCCCAGATGACAAACAACAAGAAAGATTACACCAGCATATCCTACCTAAACATAAAATTACTCAAGTGTTAGCATGTGCTAGTGATAGCAAATTGCACTGAATATTTGCACAAGTTGGTTGCCCGTTACCTTGCTTAATTTTTGCCTTAAGAGAATAAATAGCAATCTAGTTTAAATGTATTATGTATAGGAAATTTCTGTGGAGATGTCAATGAAAGAGATCACAGGAACACTTTCCTCATCTCCCTCTCTTTCTCCTTGGCTGTAGAGGAAGCTGAAAGTATTTAGACAGGATCTCTTACTTTGCAATGGCCAATGTGCTAATATCTCCTTCTCTTCCATCTCCTCTTTATTGCTATAGTGACACAAACCTTTTCGATAATATTTAACTTAACGACCTTTGCGCTTGTCTAGATACCAATTCCTGGCTGCAGAATGAATTGGTCACATGAGCAGTTAATCTCATATCATTTTGGACAGAAGACATTTGTTGTTTTGGTTTCTCATGCCACTGGAGCTGGGCCAAGGGGAGTTACTGTAAATAAGTAACATTCTGCTAATACTCACAATAAGACATAATATGCGGTATATTTTACTGCCAAGATTTACAGAGTTATAATGCGAGTTCTAAGAATCCAGCTTTTTTTTTTTTTTTTTTTTTTAGCATGCTTTGGAGCTTATTTTAATTTTTTCCAGCCAAGAGGGTAAAAACCAACTAAAAAAACAAGAAGCAATTTGGGATTTTGTGTATAACACTATAAGCTCATACTTAATGGTATGATATATATCCCACATATCTGTCATAAGATTGGCACCAGTGGTTATGCTGCTAAAAAACTTTTCAGGAAAATAATACTATGCACATGGATTGAATTTTAGAGACTTACTACTTTATTTTCTTTATGCACAGCAAAATCACTTCTTTCACCCTCTCTCCTCAGCTTGGATAAACAATTCTCTAATGCTTCCAGTCATGTCTTTGTGCTATGTAAGCTCCTCCTCTTATTTCTACTTCATCTATCAAGATGTATTTGGCATTTTTTTGGACACTCTACTTCATTTCACTGGGGAGAAGAATATGGAAGGTAGGAGATGAAAAGCAGCTGAAAAGCATGTTTTCTTAGGATAAATGAATATACTTTTACCAACTATTCTCACAAATACACACTCCAAATCTCCTTTGGACTGACAATACTCATTGGAATTCCATCCAAATTATATTTTTCATCTGAAAGTACTAAGCCTCCGAAAATGGGGTTTTACAACACGGCTGCTAAGTCTTACCTCTTTTTTCTAAAAGGTCTGGAATTTAAGTTGAAATTGTTTGATGGCTTTGCAATATATGCCGTCTGAATAAAACATACTTGATTCCCTGTGCACACTGGATGACCAGGTAAGCTCCACGTTATCTGTTTGGTCCCTTCCGAGTTTCTTTGTTTTTGCTGCTTGAAGTGACTGACAGCAACATGAGGGATAACTGTTCCCGAACAGTAGAGACTGCATTTATAAATTGCTGACTACTGCATCAGGAGAGAATGAAAAGCCTCCCAGTGAAGCAATAATTACCATAAAGAAGAGGGTATTTCCAGGTCTTCGATACTGAAGACAGAAAATAGGCAATATAGAAATGGTTTTAGCAGCCTGAATGCCTCCACACATAATACTTCCGCATAAACTCTGTGTGTAGGGGATGGCAGTAATAAGCAGTACTTGTGTTAGGATTTTTTTGCTGTCTGTATTTATAAAAGATTTTCTTTAACAGCATTTTGCATCAGAAAATTAATTCAGAGAACGGATGATAAACAAAGCACCAAAGTTCACACTTTTCATGTATATACAACTATATATCTAATTCTTGAGAAAGTGCTTACATTGTATTACTTGCAAAGAATTGCTTTATTCTGCTTAATATATTTTTAATATTAATTCTAGAAATATACTAATGTTGTTTTACTCAAAGGATAAATATGTTTTTAGTGACTGATTGAGGTCTTGTAGATACTTCCTGCTTAGCTACTCAGGCAAGTGTATTTAAGGTGCTTTGTAATCAGCCACATTTATGTGTATTTATTATGAAAAAATACTGCTTTGAATATATAGATACATTTAAATGGTAAATTGAGTTAGATTCTATTCAGAGCAATCTGAACATGAACATAAATATTTCAATTAATTAAAATGGACATTGATGAAAACCAAAGCTTACCAGACACTATACTGTGATTTTAGGATGCTACTTCCAATGAAAGGTAGATTTTTCCACGTAAGCAAATGGAACTAAACTTTTACCTCTTTTGTTTCTCCTAAAATAGCCAAATCTAACACCATCCAAATAGAAATAAGAAATATGTATAACACTTACAGTAAGTGGTCTCTTGGATGAAGATTTTATCCTGTTGAGATGAAATATTGCAACTCTAAAAACCTATAGCCTTCTGCTGGCTCTACGATTAGGCCATAGAGGTTTCAGGGTCATATCTTGAGCTGAGGTATTTTCTATCTTACCTTGCTTTCCCAGAGGATTTTTTGGAGATGGTCTTAAAGTTTGAATACATTTACATGGTGCAGGGTGTGTGCGAGAAAGAAGCACCTGGCATCCATTTGTGCAACTAGAATTTTACAGGAAAGACATTTTCATCTCTTGCCGTCCTTGCTCTGTCAGACTAAATGGAAGCTGTAGAACAACCATAAATCAATACATCCTCTGCTCTAAAGAAGGAAAAGACAAGTTGTGATCAATATTCATACTTTTTTGTCTTGTAAGCTTATGTTATGACAGCAAGAGATTTGTTCTCTGTCTCTAGTCATCGCTTAGAAGAGAAATCTAATGCTTTTGTCTTCTTATCATTAGGTAGACTACGTATTAGTTTTACTTCTTTATATTTGCTTTTACATTACAGGAGCATCTAGAAAGCCAAAATATGATTAGAGTTCTGACATAATAAATATAATATGCAGATTTAGTGAGAGAGTATTGCCCCCAAAGAATCTTATCTTACATGGGAAATCCAAAAGGTAGGGGAAGAAAGCACAGATACAGAGATGTGGTTTATATTGCTTAAAGTGAGAATGAAATTGTAATAAGTATTAGAATAGGTCCAGTGCCTTTGTATTCTTAGGTCAGTGTCATCAGAATACAAACTCTCATAACAAGTTGTTTTTTTCTAATGTATTTTTATTTTTAAACTGCAAATATTAGTTATTAGTTTTGCTCCTGTACTACCTTTGAAAAAAATGAGATAACAGAAACAATGACAGCAAAAAGCTTTTGATACCAGACTAATTGTGCTCTAAATTTTATGGAGAAGATTGAAAGAATATTCTTTTAGAGGGCAAAAAACCCCATAGTTTCATTATTTTCTGGCAGTCTCTCCTCCTCACAACATTCTAGTGTGATGGATTTGTCATTTTTTTTTCTCTTAAAGATATTATGTTTAAAAATGAATCTTGGATACTGGAATACCACTTTCATATTTTCTGTAACAAGACAGCTTATTTGCAAGACAAAACCTTTGGAGAGTGGTCTCTTTTTGGTTTCTAGGGAGCATATTTCTTCTATTCCTCTTTTGAATCAAAGTAGATTATGGCCAGACAGACAGGTATTTAGAAAAAGAAATGATTTTATTTCTATGTTGTATTGATTATTCCCACATATACCATCATTATTCATGCCCAGGAATTTCCTTGCAGGCAAATGGCAGAACAGACTGGTTCAGAGCTGCTCTGCAGCTGTTTGAAATTATATTAGGATAAGACTAAGTCTTCTCTCCTCTTTCAGGTTTTGGCTGTCTGAAGGTTTAGCCTTTAGCATAGGGGATGTAGTCATACCCAAACCCAGTCTCAGTTCCGTGTTAAAATGGTTTATTGTTTTGGTGAGATTCTATTTTGTAACTTATTAAGAAAATCGCTGTAAAAAACAAATCTCTGAAAACAAAAAGTGAAATAGAATAGTACAAATAGAAGTAGACTCTCAGGAAGTTTTAAAATGTGCACAATATGAAGCAATATCAAAACAAAAGATCAACAGATGGTTTCAGCATGAAGACTAGTACTCTTTTCTATGTTTTATTTATCTGAGGGAATCCATATCAACAGGAGGTGCAAGTTTCCATCTGGTAGTGGAATTCCAGAAATAATTCAAAATGAAAAGCACAATATGTGTTTAATGATACTTTCACTCTGCTGATCAAAGTGTTTTTCCTGTTCAAATTTTTATTCAAGCTATTATTTTTCTTCCACTACCCATTTTATCCCGTCCTTCTACCTTCCTCAATTCTCATATCGTATAACTTTGCTATCTAACATTTTCCCTACACCATTATGAAGACTGTACTAAAGAGAGTGACCTTAGTGTTTTTCCTCCATTTCCGTTCTTCTAGTCATCTCCTCTCCCATCTCACTGCAGATTTTAGAACATATTACACTGGTTAGTACTTGCTTTACATTGCAATTTATAAACTTTCAGTGTTTGTTCTTATCATAGCTGCATTAAGCTTGGATATTTCTTGTGTATATTTGTTAATGTGCACAAAATGCATGTGAGGCACATGATTTTCCCTAAAAAAAAAATGAAAGTATGTCACTTATCAGCGTGACAGCACAGCATAGAGAACAGCTGTGGCAAAATCCAACAGTGTTATCTGGGGGCACTTCAGCAGTCCATGCAGAACCACAAAACATGTAAGAAGAGATAGAAGAATAGAGTAGTACGGCAAAATAGAATAGAATAGAAGAAAAGAGTAGAATTCTTCATGTAAATTGGAGGACCAACTGACTTCACCATTCCATGTCTTCATTTCCCCTCTCAAGCACCACATTTAAACTGTAAGCACAACAAAGACAGGAGAGCTGTGCTCAGGGGACAGTGTGGCCATGAGCTATGCGGATAGCTGTGCAGCTGCACTGCATGATGCAGAAACATATGATGAGCCAGCCAGCGCAATGAAGGAATGCCAGGACAGAGGAAGGTAAAAGCCTCTGCTTTTCCCACTAAAAGTGTGTACTAGCACTGAGTACCAAGCACAGTGATCCCCTAGGGTTTTTAATTACTGCTGTCATGCCAATATGTCATCCATTTTCAGCTATTAGCAGCTTTCATAAAACATTTAATAAAAAATAAAAAAATCTGGAAAGTGTCTGTTTAATCATGGACACTCCAATAGACATGGTATTTGCTCCTGCCTGACAAGAGCTGGAAGAAATTAAAGGATGGTTTCTTGTCCATTGCAGATAGTTAGAAACCCTCCACTGAATTTGTCTAGTTGTATATCAGGCATATTGGTCTGAGAGGGGACAGCATATGTCCTCCACAGTACTTCTTGCCTTCAATATTCCTGTACTGGCTTGTCAGTAAACGCAGCAGGGAGGGAAAAGTGGCTCTCAGCCCTACTGTGTGCACATGCAGTTTCTGTGTTTTTCTCCTTTATTAACCTCTACTTCACAACTGAATTTAGAGTAGCTTAGCAATGTTATTTGCAAAACTCTACTGGCAAGTGCTTCAGCTCCAGTAGCTTTTATATGTGGTGTTGAAAACGTCAATTTTTATACATTCCTGGTAGCAAAATGTGGTCGCTGGCACAAGCTAATATCTTGCGGTTGCACAGTTCATTGCTCTGATATTTTGATTGTTTCCCATATTTTTGTTCTTTACTGTGATTGAATATGAAAGAGGTTAAATATAATTTTTTTGTATGCTATCTGGAAACATGCCCTTTCCTTCACATATATGGAATTTGTGTGAATTAATATTGCTGGTAATTGCACTGTACAGACAGCTGCAGCAGAAGTAACCAAATTATTAGTCAGCTGGAGATTCCAGCTGCCATATACCTTGGAGAATCCACAAAACAGTTATGAGATAACTATCTCCTGTTGCTATGCCAATGTAAAGGCAAAATAAATGAGAATAGAGTAAACATAGAACTAAATACCTCTCTGATGAATATTTCCTATTTCTGCAAAAATTCAGCAAAAGGCATTTCTATTTGCTAACCATACAAAATGAACATTTTCTAAGGAAATATCGCACGGAAGAGAACAGAAATACAATGCCTAGTGAGATGCTGTTTTCATTTTTACAGTTTATCTGCCAAATAAGTAATTTTGTCCTTTGATTTCAAGGACATTCAACCTCTGGTTGGATGCAATTCATCATTGCTCTTTCTTATTCTTCCTTTTGACTATGCACATTCCCGTGTAAAATTTCCTCACTGTGCAACAAGTAATTTCCTAGTTAGCACATGTTCTTTGCCTTATCTACCAAAAACTTAAGCCTTTTTAGAAATATCTTTTTATACTATTGAACCAGAGCCTATACTTCAGCTTTATTAGTGGGGGAAGGAGAGGGGAATGGGAGATTGTCAGGAAACTGGCTACAGCTTCTTAGTCCTGTCTGATCTCACTCTGAGGCACAGATTGGAGCAGACAATCCTCTTTTTCATCTTGGCCTTGCTGCCAATCGTTCTGTAAAGACTAACAAACATCATAGATCTGAAGGCTGGAGGCTCACCACAACAATTGACCTCTCTGAATTTGTCAGTTGAGGTCAATTCAATGTCCAGATGAGGTGGACAGCATACAGAGATTAGGAGAACAGTCTATATGGATTTATGCAACATCAGCAGAAGAAATCCAAATATAAATTAAGGGACATTTATACTCATTTTCCTCTTAAGAAAAGATGCCCAATTGAATCTGAAACAATTCCAGCTGCTTCCCAATCAGAAAACCATCAAAGAAAACAATAAGGCAGATTCTCTGTCCCACTAATTAATCATCTTAATTTTTTTCTTCTGCTTAATACCACAATCTTTTGAAGATTAGGCCAAAACAGTAAAGATTTCAAAGTACTGAGACATTAGACGATTCAGGGGACCAAGTTCTTAGTCCAAATGAGCTATCATAACCCATATTTGCCAAGATTCCCTTTGTTAGATGAAAAGGAATACAGCATGCCTGCTGCCTGGGGCTGGCTGAGGAATAACACAAGAGGAGAGTAGCTTCTAGGGTAGATGGATCCCAAGTCATTTAAGGCTTAAGAGTCAAAACACTCAAAAGGCTTCTGGTAGCCAATGAAGATCATATGGCATAAGTGAAATAAACTCCATAAAGGCATAATACTCTGAAAAGAACAGCCAGGATGGAGGCAGACAGATTTTACACTAGCATTAGTTTCCAGACATGTTTAAATCTTGCAAAGGTTGTTGCAGTAACCTAACACTGGAGAGACAAAATATACTTACAAAAGAGATCATAGTTGCATCAGTGCATGAATCTGAGGAGAATGGATACTATCAAAAATATCAAAACAATTTTCATAATATATGCAAGATATCAAACAAAATCTCACCATTTGGAGCACATCAGAAAAGAAACACATCTGTTCCTTGAATTGAAAGTAATTTATTTACTTTATTTGTTAGGTAATTTTCCTTTCACCCATCTTTTCCATTATTCTTATATGGACTAAGACTCAGGAAACTAGTTTTTTGTTTTGTTTTGTTTTGTTTTAATACAAGTACCAATCCTAATCATAGCAGATGCAGGAGAAAAGGAAGAGGCGAAGGCAGGCTAGTTTTCATAAAGATGGACAACATATACAGAAAAGCAAATGTTATACAGAAAAACAAATGACCTACAACTGAGTGTTCCCAAATACTCCATCATCCGCATAATCCTAGGCTACAAATACTATTTTACAGTTCCTTGGTTTCTAAGGTTTTGATAACAGTATATGCTAATACAAACATTTTTAAGAGATTACATTCACTGCATTTGGGACACAAAGTAAAATATAAAAAAAGGAGTTGTCAAAAGAAGGATGGGGTAAATGTTTATAGAAATGTGATTTTGAGCAGTCTCAACAGTTATGCCTGCACAACATATCACATATGCCTGCACATATCTAGCTGAAGTCTCTTATTTCTTCAAGATTATTCAATCTCTCTGCAGCAATATCAACATTTTTATTTGGCTACCATAGGCCTAGACATACTTTTCCATTTCATTGAAGAGGCTCAGCCATTGAATTCAAGCACTGTTCTATTTCTCAGGATCCCACCAATTTCCACCAGACACCGGTATATACATTCAATTTCTTTACATCTTTTATTTATATTTTTACAAATCTTGGATCAAAGATAATATTAGACATAGAAATTTGTTCTGCATTCACATGTATACTGGATTAGCAGCTTCTTCCAGGGAGATATAATTGGATAAGTGACCAAGCTGTGTGTTCTGAGTGGTATAACCCAAAAAGAAGAAAGCAGAGAATTTATATAAAATAAAAAAAAAAGGAACTGAGAAAGAAAGTTGTAGATTAACTGTGATACATCTCTTAAACCTTGATATAAACCTTGATATAAACCATCTCTTGATATCTTATAGATATCAAATAACAAGAATAAAGCATCTGCAAAAGCAAGTGCATTAACTCTTATACCATTAACTATTACTTATCATTATTTAAAATGAACAGTCTAACCGAAAAGATAACAACATGAAAGCTATTTCTCTCCTGCCCTTTATAGTGTCTTCCTGTGCTGTTTCCTAAATATTAATTTTAGAATATTATCTTATTAAGACTATATTCTATAACACATCAATCTGTAAATCTGAACATATTTTATAAACTTTAAACATTTTATTATTTTTCTTACTTGTTAATTAGATGGTTAATGAAGACCTGCTGTTCTATAGTGAATATAAATTACAGGTATAATGGTGTTGCAAAGATCCTAGTATGCACTCTAATCCTTTCCCTGAGAGTGACTGAAATAATTGTACCTGTCATTCCTGATCCACGTGTTCAGTTTGTTCTTTCAAATCTCTAAAGCCATAAGTAGAAACATAGTCCCTGAATAGTCTGGAGGTTTGGTTAAGATTCTGCCATTAGAAAGTGTATCTACTGTATTGCCTGAGTTTTCTTATTTTATGTTAAACCAAAAATTTTTTGTCCTTTGTATTCCTAAGTAATATATAGCTGCTTATTATTTTATTTTACTTATACTCTTCCTCAAATCTACTCCTCTATCTCCTCACTATTTGAACTACCAGATCCGTGATGATTGCCAATGATCCATTCTAGAGTCTCTTTCTGGTCCACAGTTTCCTCAAAAAGTACAAGAGGCGATGGGTATAAGTTGAAACGCAGGCAGTTCCATCTCTATATGAGGAAAAACTCCTTTCTATGAGGGTGACAGAGCCCTAGAGCAGGCTGCCCAGGGAGGTTGTGGAGTCTCCTTCTCTGGAGATCTTCCAAATCTGCCTGGATGCCACGTGCTCTGGGTGTCCCTACTGGAGTAGACAGGTTGGACTGGATGATCTCTAGAGGTCCCTTCCAACCTTAACCATTCTGTGATTCTGTGATACTGCCTCACACTTGACATTGTGTTCCAGATCACTCAGTCTCTACATCCTTACTTCTCACGCACTGATTGGTGCCACAAAGGCAAATGTGGGACTCTGGATGGTGCAACCCATCCAGACCTGCTCTAGAGTAGCTCACCAGCAGTTAATGAACTTTGGATGCAGTTTGGGCAGAGCCACCACAGATCTTAAGAGTCACAGATGTGGTATTTTTTTAGGACTCAGAATACGCTTTCTAATGAAATCTCTCACAAGAAAAAAAGAAAAAGGTCATTGTTTTCTTTTAATGATATTTTTTCAATAGTCAGATGAAATTATGTAATACTGGATTTACTCTGTAGCTAACTTTTGTTATGATAGTCAGAATTCTTAGTTTCTTCAGTGCACATTTCTTTCAGTGCACATCTAAAGTGCACATTTTTGAACTCGAGAGCAATCCTATTGAAAATAGAAATGTACACAAGCAGAAATACTTCTGAGTGTATGTTGAGATTTTTTTTCTTGTGATGACAAATCACACAAGCTTAGGAAAAGGGGACAGAAATGAGTTGAGTCTTAACTCTGGAGATTTAGCTTTAAGTATCATTTTACTTAAGTTAAAGTATCAATGCCCACATTTATGTTTCTATCAAGACTGGTTCTGAAACTGCAGTGAATTAGATTAAAAAAAAATATCTCAGGGGAACAGAATGAAGCTCATCCAAGTTCTGTTCTTCACTGGCTTGTTTTTATATTTTTATATATTCTGCTCAGGCATCTCTGTGCAACTTCATTGCCACAAGCATCACGCACTGCGGTGGCAAGCAAAGATAGCCAAGAAAATCTTGGCAAAATATGAACTGTCTATAGTATACAGAGCAATGCAAATAAGACTGGTTTGCAGCAGCCATATAGTCATTAGTTAATTATGACAGGATATCATGTTGATGCGACTGTGCTGTTTGCAATTTCAGAGGCAGTTCAGAGACCTCTACATCTGTGTCTGCATCTGTAAGGCTATAGAGCTTGCTGTTGATATAGCTTTGATTTGAAGGAAAGAAAAATAGGAGAACTTCTGGCCATTCATCTTCAAAATTAATTTCAAGGCCCTTCATTTTGCCCTTGTTTCTGGAGTCTGTGAAGAAAGTAAGATGGCATAAGATGAAGGAAAATGCTGCTTATGCACTGTAATTCCTTTGAGATGTAAGATTCACCTTTAAATTCCTCTTGGCTAAGTAATCCATGAAATTTTACTCCTAGAAAAAAAATATAAGAGAGAAAGAAATAAAGCAGGTTATTTAGATGGGTGCACTGCACTTTTTTTTCAATCTTGAGAAAAATATCAGCAGACATAGAATGTTCAAAGATCTGATCTCTTTTGCTCATTATCTTCTATCAGTATACAAGTAGGAAGACATCTTTTTTATTTGTTGCTGAATATAAATGAGCTAGATCACAAATACATAAATATATGACTATATATAATGTATGCTCAGTTGTGATGGCAGCTTAAACTGTTACATAGCAGAAATTGCTTGTGCAAGTCTCGCTTCCCTTTCCTTTCTTTCTCTTCTCTTCCCTTCCCTTCCCTAGCCTCCCATTCCTCTTCCCTTCCCTTCCCTTCTCTTTCCCTTCTCTATTAGCTTAGCTGTGAATTAAGCTGGAAAGGACTTTGTTCTATGAAGCTGCATTGGAAAGTCTTGAGACTTGCTGATGTATGGCCTCATTTGACCAGCTTGGCTCTGCCTCTAGAGAGCAGAAAGTATGTGAGCAAAACCCAAGGAGCTATGGACTTCCCTTCTCAAAAGAAAGGATATTTCTCAGGTAAGATAAATTTTCCTGTATTGCTCTATAAATCATAAGAAACTAAACTTAGTGGTTTTATTCCTGGAAATATTTGTAAATCAGTTATTTTAACTATTCAACCAGCTCTGCTGACTATTCAGTTTCCTGATACAGCCATACCCTTAGGAAATTACAGGATACTGGTCCAGTTTACACAGATGAAGTTAATTAATTCAAATACAATTCAAATAGGACAGTTGTATATGACTGCCAAATAAATCTTAACCAACTACCTTAGCAGCCAGTCCTTCACTAACCCCTACTCCCCGTCCTATCCCCATCCACTTCAGCCAGGAAAACAGGCTTTCCTGCTCATTATTTATTTTGTGTGGCTCACCATGCCTGCAGGGGTATCCCATCCCAAAGAGAAAGCACTTCAAACATTAGTGATAGATCACATCAGCTCTCAGCCTGCAGCAAGAGCACTGGAAGCAGCGAGGCTGAGTTTTATGATGCCCCCTCTGGAGATATAATAAAATAGAAAATAACAATTGAAAAAACTCAGTATTACCCACTCTGCTTAAAATGAGTGGTCTGCATTGTCTAGGCTTTAAAAAATATTATTCTTGTCTCCTGGCTGTGCATACTGGCCCACTGTACCTCCCAGCTCCAGTGTGTGTTTCTGGCTGAGACAGAGCAACTGGCCCTAGGACCTGCAATCAACCTCCTGTCCTGGGATTCCGACTCTTCCAGCACTTCCTCCTCTTCCAGCCTCTCTCATTTCCTGTGTGGTCAGAGACATTTCTGCAACTCACCTCTCATCCTCCGTGGCACCACAGCCCTTGATCATCTATTCTGAAAATCGTGTCCGTACTATTGATTTGCACGATGCGTGACCAAGTTTTCTACTTAAAACCAGATTCATATGCCTTCATTGCAAACAAAGTGCTAACACATTTAAAGAATCAGACTGCCTTTGCTGCAAATAATAGTACTTTTTGATTTTTTTTACTGAATATTTAAGTCAGCTGTGTTGATGTAAAATTCTGGTGAAGAGACTCAGTTCTTAGGGCTACATAGCTAGCTGAAGAAAACCTGAAACATATGGCTAGCCTTAAAAAGGCTGAGCACCACTTATGCATTGTTGACAATTAGATTTTACATTAAGCTAAACATTGCTAGTCAATTATCTTGAAACACAAACACACACTATTTTTCACCAGTGAACTCATTATCTTAGCTTCAGGATTTGCCGAATTGGGTTTTCTCAATAAATAATTAATTTTAAAAAGTATTGATAAATCCCACAACAGTCCATACAAAAATCCAATAAGAATGTTCATACATTCTAGCTAGGCTTCTAAATGCTAAATGATAAGATTACTATGCAAACTAGAAAGTTGTCCACTGAATTGCCTCAAATATTCTGTTCTAGGAATATACTTGAAAAAAAAAATGAGGCTGATCAAGCAGACTACTTTGAACCTAATCAAGCAGATTCTGATCTGTCTGATCAAGCAGACCACTTTGAACACTTGACCAAGTTAGGTGTAGTGGTCAACACTTCAGAGGGCTGTGTTGCCATTCAGAGGGACCTGGACAGGATGGAAAGCTGGGCAGAGAAGAACCTCCTGAGGTTCAACAATGACAAGTGCGGAGTCCTGCACCTGGGGAGGAATAACCCCAGGCACCAGGACAGATTAGGAGTTGACCTGCTAATTAGGGGAGAGCAGCTCCACAGACGGATCAGGGAGTCCTGGTTGACACCAAGTTACCCATGAGTCAGCAGTGTGCCCTCCTGGCCAAGGCCAATGGGATCCTGGCCTGCATCAGGAGGAGTGTTGCCAGCAGGTCAAGGGAGTTGATCCTGGCCCTCTCCTCAGCTCTGGTGAGGCCGCACCTAGAGTATTGGGTGCAGTTCTGGGCTCCCCAGTATAAAAGGGATGTTTAGCTCTAAAGAGGGTCCATAGAAGAGCTACAAAGATGATTAAGGACTGGAACATCTCTCATATGAGGATAGACTGAGTGAGTTGGGCTTGTTCAGCTTGGAGAAGGCTGAGAGGGGATCGTATTAATATGTATAAATACATGAAGGGAGATTGTAGGGAGGAGGGAGCCAAGCTTTTCTCAGTGGTGGCCAGTGATAGGACAAGGGGTAATGGGTGCAAACTGAAGCCCAGGAGGTTCCACCTGCAGGTGAGGGGGAACT
>JAUBOD010000333.1:200634-297848 GCA_032353885.1 Nothura maculosa
TATTGTATTATTTATTGTAAATCAAATCTGTGTTCCTAAGCTCTTTTTGGATTGAAACAACCAGACTTCCTTCTCTCGGACCTTTGGCCGAAGAGGTTATGTGACAATAACAAACCTGCAATTCAGACAGTTCTGAATTAGGCGATACGATATAATTTTGGATTCATCACCACATGATAGCCAGTTATTTTGAGGTGAGAAATAGATAGAAACATAGAAATTTCCCTACATTTATGTGGAAAGCAATCCAGATTGTCCAGGAAGACATTATTTCCTGGTAAAATACTCTATGTGGTTTGGTAATGTATTGAAAAAGAACTTCAAAAAGCCAGATGGTTCTCCCTGTTATTTTAATGTTATTGTTTAATGAGTCACCCAAGAAACGCATTTGAGTAAGTGAATAAAATCCAGTTGTTTCATCATTGTGTTATATTAAGCAAAAACAAATAAATAAAAGCATGCCAGTAATGAAATGTTTTCCTTGTAAGTGCTTGGTAGAATAGTAGGCCAAATTCTGCAGTGATGTAAACTGGATGGATGCAAAGCAGATGTAACTTCATCTGCTGATTGCAACTGAAAGCTTTTAAAATTTGCTTGGAACATATTTATGCCTTGAGATGTATGGAGAAATGAAGTTCAACTGAAGTTTAAGAAGTATCATCATTTCCACCCACCAAATCATTTTTTTCTTTCTGTCACAAATCTCCTTAGTGAAAGGTAGCCTTTTGGCATAAGGTTTCTTTAAAGATGCAGTCTCTGTCTCTCCTTCAAATGTACACTAAGTATCCCAATTATATGTAATGTAAGTAAAATCATGATGCCTTTACCCTACATTAAGTCATTCGGGACAGTTTGCAATATTCATAATGAAGCACAGCAGTATCTGCTCATTCGCTCACTGGCTCATATGTGATTCATATCTCGAAGATCCATTGCTGTTGGCTAAAAATGGTATGCTGTAGTTTTTGGATGTATTTAAAAACAAATTTAAGGTAGTTATAATGCCTATTAATAAAATATCTGTTTTGAGTGATGAACTTCACAACACTTGACAACATGCAATATTAATTAATTAATTAACATATAGCTACACCTATTAAGAGGCTTAGACACTAAAGGAGGACTTAGTCAAAATCTGACTACTGAAGTTGAAGGCTGAGGCTAACCAGACCCCTTAAACTTCTTCAGGTTAAGGGAGCCTATATTTCCATCAATAAAATTTTCCTTGTGTGTAGAGGTTTTGTCCTGCATATGTTCAGAACTACTGCCATGCTAGAATAGAGCAGCTCAGCATGTAAAGATATTTGAGACTGCTAACTCCATGAATGACATAAAGCATTCCTACACCTTCTCTCCTCACAAATGCAGATAATCAATGTTCTCAAATCACAGCAACTAAAAACTTTGAAACCAGGGCAAAACACGGAAACTATCTCTTCTCTTGTCCATCTCTGGAGTATGTGGAGTTGAGGCTATGCTCTAACAAAATAGCATTCCCCAGGAAGTAGGGGATCTTGCTATTATGCTCTATTTGAGTTCAAACCTCTGTCAGCTGTCCACACAATGTACATTAGTGATAGTATAGGGAAGGCCACTCTTCATCCCTGCAAGTGAAGCTGTCAGCTAAGCCTTCAAGGTTTATAAAGCCTGTCTTTAACCCACTCCTGCCCCACCCGCCCAAACTAAGTAAAAAAGCTACTGTAGCAACTGTTTTCTAGCACCAACTCAGGAGAAAATTTCCATAGCAAAATACAAGATGAGCAACAGGAGAGGTTGTTTTGCACCTCCTCTGGATAAGAAGACTCAGTCTCATATTTTCCATTTTCTAAATGACTGATTCATGCACAGGGCTGCAGTAGAGAGGCTATTAAAAGAACCATGATCTTCCATACTCATAAAGACCAAACCAGTCTTCTGTATTCTAAATGTCAACACAAGGAGAGCTTCTAGATGGTGAATTTAATCCCCTAAGAAACTCAGGAGTGCACCCTTTTGCAGGATAGGTTTACTATTTCAGCTAGACACAAAGAAGACATATTTAAGACTAAATGTCCTAAATTGCAGATAATGTACGCTTACACTCAACTTTCTTAAATCCTGGTCATGTCAGTGAGCTTGATCTTGAATCCATGCCAAATTCCCCTGGAACTGACAAAGCCATTTCAAACATAGGCATGATGCACGTGTGATTACCAATGACCAATGATACCTCGCATTGTAAAAAAAGTGTCTCATCCTGATCTCTGGATAATGAAAATTATTGTTATTTTAAATTCTCTCTATAAAACAACTCCTCCCTAAATTTTTCTAGGCTTTCTTCCCTAGATGTTTGTCACAGCATTCATATTGTTTCCCATGCATGTGCTATAGAACAAGTACGTTGGATATAGCATTGTGTTTTAATGTCATATATATGTACAGAAAAGTACAAAAGCTGCATATATACTACTCCTCCCTACTCACAGAAAAACTTCATAAAAATCCTCATGGTGGCAGCACTGTCTCAGTTATTAACAGTGAAGTTGAAACTACCTGCAAACCACGATTAGAACATCTGAAAACATTGACTAGCTAAGGATACCTCTTTTTAACTAGTTTGTAAACAACAGTGCTAAAAATACGCTGTCAATCAACCTCCTGCTTTTCTAGGCCTGAAAAGATGTAAGCTTTAAAAGCAACAGTGACTTCAGGCATCCTTAAAGAAATCCTCAAAAGCAGGATGAGGAAGATAAAAAAAACACAGAATCACAGAAAGGTTAAGGTTGGAAGGGACCTCTAGAGATCATCTAGTCCAACCCCCCTGCACAAGCAGGGACACCTCAAGCACATGGCACAAGGTGGCATCCAGGTAGATTTGGAAGGTCTCCAGAGAAGGAGACTCCACGACCTCTCTGGGCAGCCTGGTTCAGAGTGCTGTCACTCTCACAGTAAATATTCTCCCTCACATGCAGATGGAACTTTCTGTGTTTCAACTTGTATCCATTACCCCTTGTCCTATCCTCACCAAGAAGAATTTGGCCCCATCCTCCCCACATTCTCCTCTCAGGTGCATATTAATCAAATCTCTACTCAGTCTTCTCTTCTCTAGGCTAAACAGACCCATCTCTCTTAGTCTTATAAGGTAGATGTTCTAGTCCTTTAATGATCTTTGTTGCTCTCCATTGGACCCTCTCTAGAAGCTCCACTTCCCTCTTGTACTGGGGAGTTCAGAACTGCACCCAATACTCCAGGTGCGGCCTCACCGGAGCTGAGGAGAGGGGCAGGATCCCCTCCCTCCACCTGCTGGCAACACCTCTCCTGACGCAGCAGAATCCCCTTGGCCTTCTTGGCAACGAGGGCACTGCTGCCTCATGGTTAACTTGGTGACAACTTCTTCTGAACCCCTCTCCATGGAGCTGCTTTCCTGCAGGTCAACTCCTAATCTATATAGATGCCTGGAACCTCCCTAGGTTCAAGACCCTGCACTTTTCTTTGTGGTACCTCAGGTTCTCACTGCCTAGCCCTCCAACCCATCCACATCTTTCCAATTGGCCATCCAGCCACTGGTACCATTATAGAAGGTTATCAGGTTTGTCAAACACGACATCCCCTTGGTGAATCCATGCTGACTACTCCTGATCACCTTCTTTCCCCTCACATGCCTAGAGATACTCTCTAGGATGAGCTGCTCTTATCACCTGTCTTTGGTTTCCTGGCTTCTCCCTCTTGCACTTTTTAGAGACTGCAGTGACATTGGCTTTCTTCCAGTCCTCCAACACCTTCCCCACTCTCCATGGCCTTTTGAAGATATTTCTCAGCCGCTCGCTGAGAAATAACCTCCAGCAGTTCCTTCAGCACTCTAGGGTGCATCCCATTCGGGCCCATAGTTTATGAGTATCCAGTTTACCTAAATAATCCCTAACTCAATTCTCCTCAACCAGTGGAAGATCTTCCTCTCTCCCAATTATCTCTCTTGTGTCTGGGCTCTGTAGTTCATGGGGACTAGCCTCAGCAGTAAAGGCAGAAGGATAGAAGGCATTTAGTAACTCTGCCTTCTCTGCATCCTTCATTACCAAGGCACCCTACCTGTTCAGCAACGGACTAACATTTTCCCTCGTCTCCCTCTTGCTTCTGATGTATTTGTAGAAGCCAAAATATGATGAATACTTGTTCTTTTGGCAGACGTGAGAAAAATGATTATTCAATAGATGAAAGAAATACATTTAAGTCCATCTGTAATTCCCTATGGTCCTCCTAAATATGAAGATTTCATTGATTAATACTGCGCCCCTACAGTATGCATTGTAGTTTTGCTACTTCTCATATTTCAGGCAAATAGTTTGGTTAGCAGGACACAATGGAAACATCCTTCTATTAGATACAAAACACTGCTGTACCAAATATATTATAAACCTCGTTTCTCTGTTACAGTTAATACTGCTTAAATACAACACTTGCTAATTCACTTTTAGCCATAATAGACAAAGACACTAAAAGCGTACTACCATACACTCTTATAGAGCTAATTCATAGACATTCCCTGCTTTATAGGTTCTGAGTATTAAAGATGGACAGCAGCTGGGACAACACAGCTTGATTAAAGATGGGAAGCATAAAATCAGGCAACAGATCTCTTGTTTGAAGACATTCTTAACATGGTAGATAAGGAGAATTCAGTAGATGTTAATATATAGCTTGGTTTCTGAGGCACATTTGGCAACCTCTCACATGACTAAAATAAAGATCAGTTGAAAAAGAAGTGCGAAATAGAGAGTAGATAAAAAGTGAGTAGAAAGGGAAAAATATCTGGACAGTGCCTTGCATTACATTACTTTTCTGGGTTATTTTTCCAGCTAAAACTCTTAACTTATTTCAATATATAGTAAATGAAATGTGTAACATGTACAATCTGTTCTACTATCATGCCAAACTAAAAAAAAAAATGCATAAAGAAGAAGAACAAGAAAGGATATAATCTATGACAATTTACATGTGAAAACATCTCTCCACAAATACGACTCTTTATCTTTCTGGTCTTTCTGTAGGTTTTTCGAAAATATTTTTCATTTTTTTAGCAAGAATAAATGACGTTGTAAGGTACCAAATCTGAGCTTTAAACTATATTTCAGAAACACACTTTAAGGGTTCTGAAATAATGGAGGGAAAACGGATAAGGAATTTCTTAACTAGATAACAGTATGCTGGGTTTTCCATTTCTCCTTGAAGAAGACACAGACATGCTATCTTCATACTTCATTACTTCTTGTTCTGCTGGTGAACTAAAACATCTTTAAGACTAGCAGAATATTTGGAAAGATGCAGATCAGCAAGGGAGACATGATTTCTGTTTTGAAGAGGACTTTGGGACCTAAAAAACCTTAAATTTTGAAAGCTGTACCTACATGCTTGAATTATTTTGAAAAGGAACTGATACTATGCAAGCACTTTTGAAACATATCTATAATCTGCTTTTCTGTAAAGAATGGAAGTGAAAAAACTCTTTTACATGCATTACTCAGAATAACATGGTATTCTCCTCGAGAATTTCAAGATTCCTGCAAGGTTTACTCTCCTATGGCCAATTATTTTATACAAACAAAATTAAACTATTGGTATTGCATACTCTTTGTTTTATGTTAAGTTGTTAATACCAGTGAGAACTCTTCTTTTAGTGATTCATTATGGGTGTGATTTCTACATTTGTCTTTCCTATTCCCCACTTACTAAGATACTCTGAAAATCATACCAAACGCCTTGTGTGTTTCCGATTACATGAGGTCATACCATCACTTATAAGAAACAGGGATGCATATTTCTTCTGGCACTGATAAAGGGCACTATATTCTGCGTGGACAATTACAGAACTCCTGTGCATTAGCTATTTCACCTTGAGGAGATGTGGGACACAGCCTATTAATTGGAGGTTCTGAATAATTAGAGTTCTGGGGAAACAAAAGGCTCTTGTATGTTTGGGGGCAGAAGCAGCAGAAGCCAGGTAAAAGGCAAGACTAACAGAGTTATTTAAACACAAATACAAGCAGATGAAGTTAATATAAACCAGAGTGTGAAACCTATTTTTATGTAGTATTCACTGCTGACTCTATATGGCATGTTTGTGTCTGTAGCCAGTGGTACATTGCATTCACAGGTGCATTTACAGGAACCAGGAATGCAGAATCTCACACCACAGAAAGACATAGAATATTCATAAATGCAATTGCCACATTTAGGTGAACTAAGGACCAAACAGAAAATGCTACATCAGAAATGCATCTTTGCACATGGAAAATCCGCTCATATGGTACTACAAACCCACTTTTCTTAGCACAGTTGTAACTGATTTAAGAAATGTTTCAAAAAGCCCGTTTGAAAACACTGATTTGTTAAACCTATAAACCTAATAGATATCTCATATATATCTCATGGATATTTCATATCTGAAAAAGAGAAACGAGTATCTTTCCTAACAAGTGCCATAACAAGGCACTTGAATACAGGCATCTCATGTAGGCAAGTAACCTGACATTTCACTCCTGGATTGTATCTTATTAAAGAAAACAGTAGTGTTTTCTTTAATGTTTAAAGCTCTTAGTTTAACTTTGATGAGAATAAAATCAAATTCCGATACCTAGAAATATCCATGAAATACATTTTCACATGGAAAATATCAATGCTTTTTAACTTTCTAATTTTTGGTTACAAACTCCCAAATCCTTCTGCAATGTGTAATAGTAACATGGTGCAAGTTGCACACTTTGCATGTGTGAGCCACAATGCTGGTCCTGACAAGAGAGCCAGCACTCTTGGTTCAAGTCAGAACACAGCAGGGTGTGATATGCATTGCTGTGCTCAATATGGTTTGGGCTATAGGGTACCTTGCAGAAGGTATACAGGCTTCAAGGCTTGGGGAAGCTCTATACATTCATAAGTTATCCCTATAAATAAGAGAATAATATCAAAAAGCACTGCCACTTTGTCTAAAATTGTCTAGCTTCAGCTTCACTCACTGTCATTTATTTATTTGTTACACTCTTTTCCCCGGCTTAACAAATGGTTTAACATTTGCTATTTTTACCCCAAATAAATATTTCTGCACTGTCAAGTCATCAATCATCTTTCTTTTTCGGTATGAATAAATTGACCGTGTTTTTAAAGCTATCTTTTCCTTCACCATGTTCAGTGTTGTCATTATTCTTCTATATAAAATTATCAACATCCCTTAAAATGTGAATGTGGGAGTTTAGCATATTTCTAAAACATTTTCTACACCAAACTGGCATACAACCATTTTAACCCACGTCATCCATAACTTTTTATTCCTGAACTAGATAGAGACCAGATAGAGAAGGGGCTCAGTGCTAGTGTCACAGCTTTGTTTTCTGGCCTTAAGCATTCAGTTAACTGTTCATCTTCTCCAATGAGCTGAGTTCTGGTGCATATTCCCCAGACTCTGAACCCTGTAACTTCATATTTTAAAATTAGAAGATAAAATTAGAGGCAGAGAATAATTTAGGTGTAGGTGTTTGGAGCCTTGGTTTTAGCTTTCCCAATAGAAGTTTAATCAATATGCTGCAGAATAAGGGCATAAATTACTTACTCTTTTATGTTTCTGACATTCAGTTTTGCATACCATTTTGCTCCAGTGGTGGAGTGTCTTTTCTCCTGAATTATGGCAACCTCCAAAAGAAAGGAGGTTTCTGAGCCCCTTAAGCTAAAGGAGATCAAGACATCCACTTCCTAGCTAAATATTCGGATTATATCTATTGAAGACCTCAGAAAAACTAGTTCCTCATCACTAGTTATTTTAAGAAATTATGTTAAAATCTGAATGGATAGAAATGCCTAATACATAGATGAGAATTCAGGCAATACCCTTAACATTCTTGGTTAGTCAGATCAATGCAGCTGTCTGCTCAGCCTGTCAGCTTTCCAGATTGTTGTTTGGTGATATGTACTGATATTTACTGATAAGATATACTAATATGGTACTCATTGATACATAGGGAAGCTATTTCTTTTTGTATATTTCTTATTTCTGTGATTCACCATTTAATGGAAAGACGTGTTTGTTTTCTTTTATTTTTCAAATCTTATAAAGAAGATACTTTTTTGAATCTTATCCTCCATTCCTCTGACTGGGACTGTCTTCTTTTTGCGTCTTCTCAGTCTAATCAAGTCAAGATCACTGATCCCCTAATAAATGACTTCTAGCCATTTATTCTTCTTGTCCACTGATCTATAATATCTGTATAAGGAAATCCATAGTAGAGTTAGCTTAGATTTGGTTATCTCTCTTGTTGCATTAGAAAGATATTAGTCCAAATGTATGTCCTGTTTAACAGATAATTCCAGAGAGTATGAGTATGGGGAGATGCTAAAGAAACAAAATATCTTTTTCTCTGATTTGATTCAGCCTCCTCTACAAGACACCATCTTGAATCACATTAGTTAGCAGACCACACCACACACAGCTATGATTCAGGTAATTGCATTCCTACTATAGAAGGTCAGCCCAGGAACCCCTTTTATGTGTATTTTCCTTTCTGAATAGATGATGACCCAGTACTTTTAACTGTTCATGTATGCAAATCATCCAGTTAGGTTTCACAAAAATGCCAATTACATCAATTTCTTCTCATCATTCAGAAACCTCAACCCCTCAAATACTACCTACCCAGTATTCGAGCAATAATACAAGGCATTACAAGGCTCTTAATCATATGTGGGCTTTTTTTTTTTTTTTTGGTTTCCTATCTTGTGCTCAATTTGCCCACTACCTGCTGAGTTAGGCTGTCTACTTCATTTTCTTCTTTTATGGTTAGTTTCAAGTTTTCATGGATGTCCTTCATCATTTTCAAATATGATTAACTGATTGTAATCAGATGCAATCCATGCTGTTTGCCACACTCCTTTCCCCTGGAATAGTAGTCCAATAGTCCTAATGGTCCTCACCTGCAATGCTATTCAGTGTTCATGGTTGTATGTTTTATTTCTTTCTATTGTGCCAAATACTTGAAGAATCATTAGTAGGTTCATTTCTTGCCTGAATCTCTTGCCAAATCCTTGCTACCTCTTTTTAACTGTGATTTCAAGTGATATGTTCCTTTGGTGTCAGTATGTATTGCCTTCATTTACTGACAGCTTCTTCCCGTTTTGTATTCCATCCTCATATTTTCATTCCATTAGAGAATATGCTAACTTGTTACCTGATTTGCACTGCTGAATTTTGGACCGCTCTTCTTATTATGCTAATAGCTAGAAGCAAGTAAAAGGTATTTTTGAAAATAGTATGTTCCAAATATTTCCGATCATCCAAAAATTGCCCAGAAATTCAAGTCAAATTTATTGAATAAGTGCATGGAAGGGGAGAATATAGATTAAGTCAAAATAAGACCAAAAATACAGGAAGGGAGAGACTTCATTCATTTCATTGATCTCTGCCCCAGTTGTAAGCACTACAAGCACTTAATTTCTTTTTTTCCTGAAGGGATTAGAATTCACGTCATAATGCCATGCATCCCAATCATTGTGCTATTTAGCATTTTGTACAAAGACTTGGATAAGAGGGCAACCTCAGAATACCATATAGCCTGTAGTGGTTAAGGCACTCAGCTGGATGGAGGAAACACCAGTTCACATCTCCTCTCTTTCTGATTAAGGACTGGCGTTTGAATGACAGCATCTGATCTCCCAGCTGTGTGCTATACCTGGAGAGTATTGTAAGGTGGATTAGCGTTACGCAGTTTTGTGAGAACTGTTCATGTCTCTTTATAAATTATTTCAAACATTTTAATATCAGCATTTTCCACTATCTGTAGTGTGTTTGCTTGAAGTTATCTCTTCCAAAGACAAAAAAAAAGAAAAAGAAATTTCCTTATCCCTTATTTTCAGAAGGGCTACATTGAGGAAAGGTATGTTTTACAAAATGGAATATATGATATGTTATGTTTTATCAGATGTATGTGTGTTGTGTCTTATTGATGGACAGAGGATGATGATACACTTCAAAAATGCTGTTGTACATTGTCTTGCTCTCTGCAGCAAAAATATGTTTGACTTTATCACTTTGATCCAATGATGCTATAGTTATTAAAGATATTTGTTCCACACAAAAATCTAAAATATTTTTCTAGGATTTAGGAACTGTCTCTCAAAGTCTTTGGTCTGCTCACTAGGGATTAAGCAATTGACTATTACTTCAGGATTAGTCAGGTCAAAGCAGAGTTCCTGGTACAAGACTAAAAACTTTAACAAACCCATGTTTAATTCTTGGCAATATGTAGAGAGAATATTTATAGAGAAGGGTGCACACTTTATTCACATGATATTACCTGTTACTAGATGTTGATTTACATATTTGCTTTCTGTCCTTTTGCTGTTCCACCGAACTTGTTTGGCTTCATTCCAGCAGAGGAAAGCGCAAGAAGAGAAAGATTGCTCTACCCTGGAAAATACACACTGCCAACAGGTACACAGCAGCTGTTCAATCTTAGCATCAAGATTACAGACACACACACAAATCTCAAGCAGGCAAACTTATTTCAATGCTGGTCACAATGCTCTGACAGCAATTTGTTATAAATCCTTTCACAGCCACCCCAGATAAGATGAAGGCATTTTTGTTGGTGTTTTCAAAAGATCATTCATTTTTCCTCTGAACATGGAAGTGAAATACTTAATCTATCTAGTTTATTAAACTCTTTAGGCTTAGTTAATTAGACACACACACACAAATCAAATTTTGCTTGACATTAGTCTGTGCAGTAATAACTATAATTATAACAATATATATAATATTCATATACAACTTTTACATATCAAAACAGTATTCAATATAAGGTAATTCAAGAATATCACTCCTTAATGAATACTTTAATGATCACTGAAATTAGTGAAGCCTGCTTTTTCTGTGACTTTCAGTCTTGGCACTGATTTTAGTATCTAAATCAGTGCAAACATCAAGTTAAACCTTTCCCTAGCTAGGGAATTTACAAGAGCTTTTTCTCATGCAAGATCTCCTGGCCTTCAATTACATAGAAACTCCCCTGCCAGCTCACCATCACTTCCACTCCAGACCCTTCCTCACACACTATAACCCAACATTACACCCAATGCATGCAAATTCAATTATTATGTATAAATAAACATGCATTGCTCCGGGCTTGTGGCCTGTCTATCAGATCAGCACATTAACTGACCTAGTACTATAACCTTTTACTTTTTCAATGAGCAATATTGCATAAATGGTTTGTATCTATGACAAAGGGAATCTGCCCCTCAGTTCTCCCAAAGATCTGCAGTGCAAAACATGGTAGTCAGTATGTGCATAGATGACCCAAGAAAGAGTCAACTATGCAGAGATGTTATGAGTGTGTAGGAAAGTGTGCTAATCAGATTGATAGGAAATACAGAGCGAATAGGTGATGAAATGGTGATTTTTTTCATTATTAGTGCATGCAAAATAATAATAATACAACAAGCGAAAAATCACTGTAAGCATTCAGCTAGAGCCCAGACAATGGATTAAATTCTAGTTACTTTCACTCATGAATGAGATCTTGGCATTGCTATAGATAGTTTTCTGAAGTTATCAGCTCAGTAGTCAAAAGCAAGCATGATGCTGATAATTATTATTAGGAAAGAGGAATAGAGAACTAAACAAAAAATCCTTTAATGCTTCTTGGAGTTATGGTTGCAGTGTACCAAACAGGATACAGTAAAAATGATACAAAGAAGGATGAAAAGGATGACAAGCAGATAAGAAGAAATTAAATAGACCAGAACACTTTAGTTTGGAAATGACTCAACTGAACAGGCAACAGATATGAGAGAATAATATGATATTCCAAATGTCAGAGAGAAGATGAACGAGAAAAAATTATTCCATGTTTCACATAGCTCAGGATGTGGAAGACAATAGACAAGATGATCAGGGAGCATGTATAAAAGAAAGAAAAGGAAGTTCTTTTTTAGAAGTAAAAATGTCGAAAGAATAAATGAGATCAAAAAGATATTGCACAAATTCAGAGAATAAAAATTCTACAAGGCTATTAAATTACATGATTCAGATACCAATTTTGGCTACAGAAAGCCCCAAACTGAGATTAGGAATGAGGGGAGACAATCAGGAGAATATCACTTTATCCTTTCACTGTTCTCCAATGTGCCCCTTGCTGGCATCAACACAAAGCTAGACGGACTTCTGCTCTTACCCATCTAGTCCATCCGTATGTTTTTAGCTCTTTCGATAAATATTTGCTTCTAAGTAGCAGAGCAGCTTCTGCAAGTAACAAATAGAGAGTCAATGAAGTATTTGCCAGCCAAATGCCTGACTTAGTCTCTTGTGATATGGAGACCTGCTGAAGGTCCCTAACCAGAAAAGCTGGAGGAGGCATCCAGGCACAGATATCTCATAGCCCAGGGAGGTATGTTTAGGTATATTGTAGCATCTTCTCTTGATTGTTTTGGGCAGAGACGAACTACAGTCATAGTAGTTATTCAGTGAAGGACATTTTAAACCAGTTCTGCTATACAATATTTGCTTATAAATAGTAAAAATAAAGATTGCTTCAAAATGCAATGTTTTATATCTTAGACTTTGTGTAAATAATTGCAGTCATATAGGTTATATTACAGATCTTTTTGAGACAAATGAAAAAATAAAGTAGAAATAAGAACCTCAGTCACCTGATAAATTTCTTTTAAAAATGTAATTATAATTATAATCTTGGGGAAAAAATATAAATAACGAATTCTACTACAATTATGCCTCTCACTCAAATGCATTGGATTACTACATTTCCTTCTGTTGAAACAATGGTGCTTGGATCTTCTGTCTATCTTCATTTCTGTGCTGTAATGTTTCAAATCATAAGACTCATTTTTTTTCAGCCCAAAACTCATACCAGACGTGTTGGAATATTTGATATAGTTTTTTAAAAGTTCATTAATACACAAAAGGATATTAAGAGGAAAATGTAATTAACAAATAAATGTCAGAAACAATTTTTTATGCCTAAAGTGATCATTCACATAAGACTTCTAAGGAATGTAGCACTATTGTAGCAAAAAAAAAAAAAACCCTAAAAAAAGAAAGACAAAAATTGGCAGAAAATATTCTGGCAAACACTTAGGGAAAAAAATTGTTTCCAGAGAGCATGTTTTATGGAAATTATTTGTTAGTCAAGTGGTGTTAAGAAAATAATTACAGCAGGCTCTGTTTTTCAGTTAATGACATCCTTCAAAATTTCTAAGAGTTTAAAATAGTGTCTGTAAAGTGTGCATTGAATTAAAAATCAGAATGCTGTTTGGCTATAAAAATAAATAAATATTAGTAATAAATTTGTCATGTTATCTAGTTAATTTTAATTTTACCATAGACTTATAATATGCATTTCTTAATATTTCTCTTCTCATAGCTCTGCAAACACTGAAACACGATATGAAGAATTTCTCATGTTCTTTCCTAATGATGGGGAAAACTTATTTCTAAGGCATAGTCAAAAATGTATGTTTTTTGCAGTTAATTTTGTTAGGGCCAATAGTATTTTCCAGTGATGGACAAAAAACTATAAAAAAGAACCTAACTTAATTATACTTAAATAACTAGGATGCCTCCAAAAGGTAAACAAATACTCTTTCATGGCATTGCCTTCACCACAGTATTTCCTAAATTTAGAATGTATGATGCATACCACAGGACTGTATTTATATCATGTCATGGTAAATGCTTACTTTTTAATACAGCGTGTTCATTATGTTTTTATAAAAAGAAATTAATTGAAAAAGTTGAGAATGAGTAAAAAAATATGAGTAGAAACAAAATCAAGGTATACTTAAAAGAACAAAAACTAAAATGTGAACTTAGGTGCAAGAATATTGTTTCTTCAGCTGGTCCTACAACAACAGTCAGGATTTAGGACATAAATGGAGGCTCTTCTGTAGGCTATAGCAAAACTACCTGAGTTTATAGCAACTATTTAGTTCACTATATGTGAATAGCACCAGGAACAAATCACTCCAGGGTGGAATGAAGCATAGAGACTGGCTTAGCTAAAAGAGGTAGGATCCTGCTATTCAGTCAGCTTCAGTTGGCTTAGGTGAGGTAGGAGGTACCTTGGAGAGAAACTGGAGCTACTACTCCCTGTCTTAAGTATTTACATTTAGCAGGGGTCAAAACACCTTCATTGAGTTCTGCAGTCCTCTGTATTAAAAGCAAGCTGGTGGGAGCTGTATTACAAAGTCAGTGAGCTCTTGCCCAAATACTACTTGAAATTGGTCAAAGAGGAGCAATTTATCCACAAAACCTATGACTTGGAGTGTTACAATAACCTTATCAGCTTGGAATTCTCCTCTTCTGTGGTAGGCTTTGGGACAGCTCTTAGAAGCATGAGTGAAAAGTTAGGAATCTCATTTGGTGGAGAGTTCTTCAGAACAAAAAAATTAAGTGCTTCCATGTATGTTTGCAAAAAGAATCTATTTGGAAATTAACCATGGAAAGGGAAACCCAAATATGATTACTATTTAAATAATCAAAATATTTTATCTCCAAAAATTGATCTTGATTTTATTTTGCAACCCTATTAGAATTAAGAAGACTTGGCTCCCGTATTGTGGGAATGTTGGATGTTCGGGTAACTCTGCTCCCAGCTTTGTGGCAGAGATCCAGAAATTCTTGGCCTCTCAGCTAGGTGCCAGGGGGTCTAAAACTGCCTGACCAGAGTCCTGCTATTATTCCATTAGAAATTTATCGAATTCTCTAATATTCTCATAAAACATTTCAGTTTTGAAAAAATGCCACTTTCTAATGATAACTTGTTTCATCTAAAGTCATGTTCTATTCTGGTGATAAAGACAGGGTATTTATCTGGGTTAACTTGAAGTAAAACATTGAGTAAGAAAAAAATGCCTTTTTTTCAGAGTTTTACATGGGCCTTTTACTGTGAATCGAATCTCTACTCGTCTTAGTTAATAAATTTATTAGATTACAAAAGAATTTTTAGCAATACTAATTCTAACTCTTCCATCTCCTTCTGGAGATCCCAATGCCAATATTTCTTAAATACTCCATGGCTAATGATGCCTCTCCACATATTTTGATAGATGAAGAGAGTTACCATGTTCATCTTGCAAAAGTAAACAAACTACATCAAAGCGGTAGGCTTAGTAAGTTTGACCCTTTGTGCTTCCTTCTCATGACTTTTAACACTTTTGATAGCAAAATTTATATGGGCCAATTTTTGCTCATTCTTCAATTTTATCTGTCCCAAGTCCTGAATCATTTTGGAGTAATCAAAATACAGTCATGCTAATTATTCTGTTTTACAGTGAATAAAATCTAACAGTAATGAATATCATAAAGATTTATTATCCTTTAAATGAACTCCCTAGTTCATTAGGCTCCCAGAGGCCTGAGGCTATGCTGTGTTTGAAGAAAATTAAATATGAAGTCTTTAAGTTTTTTGAAATTTCTCTTGATAGAACTCTATTGGTAGGAATACTTAGATGACTGTAAGATTTTATTTTTTGTTATGTAAAATTATTGTCATATTATCTCCATATACCATATTTCAAAAGGAAAATCAGTATATAAAGAATTTATTTGTACTAATTTCATAGACTTCCAGAGTTGCTAAAACTAGATTTGGGCTGTGGGCAGAGTCTCTCATTGTCTAGGGGGCTGTAGTTAACATCCTTCCACTGCAGAGAAATCAATAGTACTTCAGAAGCTAGGACTCGTTGCCCACAGGCATGTTTCCTATAAAAAATAATTATGTGACCAGTTGGAGTAATTTTCCTACATTTTTCCCTCCCTTTTTAGTGATATTTTGGCATGAGAGAAACCACACTGTTCGAGAAAAAATAATTTGCACAGCTCTAAATGGTATATGCTTAGGAGCCTCTCAGAGGCTTTGTTTCGTGGTTGCATGGTATGACACAAGGGAGCAAGGCAGGCAGGTGGTGCGAAGTCACTGAGCCTGTTGAAGTTATGGGAGCTGCACTCTGCTACGCCTGCAGACGACCCTCCTGCCCTTTCTCTTTTCCCTAGGAGGGTGCAAGAGCCAGGCTTCCCGAAGGATGTCGGGAGAGGGGATGCAGCCGGCAGACAGTTTCTGTGTCCAAACAGGGCAGCAGCTGAGCTAGCAAGGACACATGTTTGGCTTCATATGGCCTCTATTGCCTCTGGCTTGAGTGATGGTGTACCATGGTCTCGGCTGGCCAGGGCAGCAGGTGCCACAGCATTGTTTTCTCTGCTCAACATAGCAGCAGTTACTTTTGTTGTCTGTGGAAATAGCAGCTGCTCCACTTGCGCTACTAGAGTTAAGTGGCAGAGCTTCCTAGCTGGTCTGGAATAGCTGGTGCATCACAGAAGCTACCACTATTAACATTGCTGCCCTGATTTATTCCTTCCTACCTTCTCCATCAATATTAGATAAAAAGACTGAAAGACAAGAGTTAAAATGGATTTTTGCATAGTATTAATCATACTAAATACAAAAATAAGATGAAAATTCTAATGCCCCCGAGCTATCATTATTTCTATGTTCTTCAATTTACATGAACTAATGGACCAGTATTTTCTCCAAGTTAGCAAATGGTGCAAATTATATAATATTTGATCATGATTTATTTTCTCAATCTGGAGTCCTTCTTTTACACACAGTTTATCCCAAGAGGCCATTTACAACCATGATTCTATGGGCTGTAATCACGGCTCTAGGAATGCTAACATGAACTCTTTTCTACTTTATACTGAATATTCACCAGCATCTGCTATGGCATTAATATAAAAAGATTTTGCCACACATGGCAGCCAATTAACAAACAATATGTTGATATAGTTTGGGGTTATCCCTTCATCTTCTATGCAGAATCAGTTGCGGAGATGTCTCCAGGGGTCTAGCTTGCAGTCCTCATCTTCTTAATTTACATTTGGCCTTACAATGAGACTTTTTGTTTTAATAGTATAATTTTTCATTTGTATACAAATATTATATGAATGTTCAGGATTTCCTCTTGTGTTCTTTTAAGTCTGCAAGCTGTTTAACTCTGCAAAGATAAGATTTCTTTTATTCCGGCTGGATGTCTCTAAATTGAAATTGTTCTGCTTCTATGGTAAGGTAAAGAAAGATGAACACTATTTTCTTGTTTTTGAATTAAATTTACTTTTCTCCTGTTCTTATAGCAAAAACACTTTTAAACAATTTTTAAAAATCTTTAAATGAATATTGTGTTTTTAAGGTAACTCTGATGCTTATTTAGAGTTAATTTGGGTTTATAGAATACCATTATCTTTTACTTCTCAACTACTTTGTCTGAAATGTATTCTAGCTATGCCAGTTCTAAGGTTCATTTTCAAATTTCTTATTCTATGCTGCATAAGAAGTGCAGAACTCTGAAAATTCTAAAAACCTAAGCATATATTTGTGCACACCCAAGATTTAAATTCTTTTACTGGCTTTATATGGAGTTTGATATGCAAGTAAACAGAAGCATCAAAGTCTGTAAAGAAACAACAACAACAAAACAAACTAACAAACAAATATCCCTACATTTAGGTCATTTTAGTATGTTCTGTACTCAGTATAGTAGAGGGAACATACCTGCTTTCTTTTCAAGATCACCGAAATTGGGAAGTTTCATTTAACTTTACCCACTTAAAAGTTAAGCACAGCACATAATGTAACATAGTCATTTAGACTCCTTCTTAGAGAAGGAGAAAGGCATCTGGAGATGCCAGTTCATTGCAGTTTGAGACATGTATCTGTAACACATGAGACTAAGCACTCTTCCTAGTGTTGTTCAGCTCCTTATGGTTCACTGTGCTGACTGTGCTTGTGATGCCTCCTGATTTTCTCTAAAGTGCTTTTTCATTGTATTAAAACAACAAGCAAACAACTCTTTCCTTTTTTCATCCTTACTGAAAGTGGATGAGAATTTTGTTGCAGGTTAAATCCTTCCTGGGGTAACTAAAATAAAATCAAAAGCTCAGTATTACATAGCATACTTTCATTTTTGCAGATTATTGATTTTATTTATATTTAAAAATTCCAATTAGCATCAAAATTAAATTTATATGGAAATATTCCACTGTTTATGCTTGGATTTAGTACTTAATCTCAGTCTAGAGAATTTCAAAATAGATATGCAGAAAGAATTCACATTTGAAATAGCAATATACATCTGAAGCAAAATTTTGGGGGAGGCAGGTTTTGTCAGAAAAAAATTGAAAAATTAATTACTCAAAGAAGAGCTCTGCTGACCTGTGCTTTTTTCCCATTACAAATGGCAGACTGGAGTAAAAATGAGGGAAGAAAAGAGAAAACAAATGGAAGGAGGGAAAAACAAAAGCTAAAATAAGTAAAAAAAATTAAAGGTTGCCAAAGGGCAACTTACAGAGCCTGTGACCTGGTTACCCAGTTATCACGCTCCAAAGAAAATAATGAGGTGTTATTATTTTTATTATATTGGAATGAGTAAAATCAGGTCATTTTTGACATTGTTTATTTATCTCAAAGCTGAGTCTGAGGGAAATATCTCTGGAAAAACAGAGTTAAAGCAAAATGTAAAAGCATTCATTGCTGGAACCGTTTCTATTTATGTTTATATGGATACGTGCTTGATTATGTCAATCTCTAAACTAAGCAGAAATAAGGAAGACACATGAACAGATCAATTCACTGAACATTTACCTCTGTAGAGCTCAGAGGAACTTTTATTTTGAAAATCAATTAAAGCTACGCTGCGCTTAGATAGTCTCATTCTCTAGTTATTGTTTGGTTCCTCATGCAAAAAAAAAATGGTTCATCGCTTGTTTGAAAAAAACAAATAATCTAAAATATGGTTCCAGCATGACTTGAACATTTACTTAGGAGTTACCTGAAGCTTGTGAATTCATAACATTTGGAGAGAGTCCACTGAATTTTGAAGAGCTGTGCAAAGCTTTGTCTCTCACTCAGCCCATGGGCTCTGGACCGCGTCTCCCTCCTTCCCATGGGGTGAGGCCAACAGGTACAGTTCAACATTTGCACTGGGCCAGGGCCAAAGCCAAATGAATTCATGTGTATGTTTCATTCATGATTCAATGCAAAAGATTAAGCAAAATCATAATTTTCTTGTCTCATTATGAAACAACACAGAAAACGCTTTCCTTATTTCAGCTGCAACTTCTAAATGAAATATGACAGCAAATAATGAGTGAAATTGTACTTCATATCTCTGGGGAGAAGTCTGTAAGGAAGGGAAAGAAAAGCCCTCACTCAGTTTGCTCAAGACTTTTAAGAAGAAATTACACATGCACTTACTAAATTGTCACATAACGGAGAAGAAAAAAGAAAACAGCCTAGCTGAACCAGAAAATGCTGACTGGGAGCCAAGATCCCACTTTACTGTTAACTTCTGTAGTTTTAAGAACTGAGAAATTTCATGGAAGTTTACATGTTTCTACTGCCTATAAATTTTATTCTGCTCAGTAAAATTGAGATGCTAATCCCTGTGATGGGATTTCCATTTTACCATGTGCAGGGAATTTAACTGTTACTTAAGTTATAATTCAACATGTCAGATCAATGATGTCAATGAATGCTGATTTGTCCCAGTTGCATTTGTTGCTATTTGCAATCCAGGTGGAATCATTTGATTATATCTTTTGGGAGAACCTTTACTAAAAGTTGAGCTGGCTTGGAAAATGATGGCAACCTCAGTTACTTTTCTGGCAGTGAAATAGAAGTTTTCAAAACACTATAGAATTAAATATCTGCCACTTTCTGGAAAACATTAAAATTATGAGCTGATGACAGTGAATGTTAATAATATGCTGTTGTCTATTGTAGGTATAAAGCATTGATGCTGTATCACATGAGCTGTAAACAGGGAGGTTCAATCCATATTATCTTTCCAAGACAATTCTTTATTTTGCTGTTAACTCTTCTGTTACTTGTCTATATTCTACCTGACACAAACCGGTTGTATCAGTGGACTTAACAAGTGAATGATGCTTGTCTATGTTTTGATTCATTCCATTATTTTATTAAATTATTTTGATGTCTTTGTCAAAATATTCAGTCTGTCTGCCCAATATTTAAAAATATAATCACATGTAAAACTAATATCTGCTAATTTTTACATCAAACAGTAATTTTAATACACGTTTTCTAGTTTATATTATTACTTCTCATTTTTAAAATGCCTTTCGCCTTGAATGCACTCAGGTATTCAAAAAATAACATCCAAGTAATCAAAACCTATTTAATAGACTATAGATTATTAAAGAGCACTTTGGGAAATGCCAACACATTAGAAGATAAATCAAAGCATGTATGCCATACTATACTTATACATGGACAGTATACATGTTACAGGATTTGAAATCTGCTGTTTGATATGAAGGAAACCTCATGTACTTTTTTTAGCAGTGTTTCTTATCATCTTTTTTCCTTAGTTCTCTTTCCTTCTTATGACAATTTTCAGCAACCCCTTGTCCCAGAGCTCAGTCATTGAAGGGCTTCAGAGATCCTCAGATTTTAGGAATCTGGTGAGTGTTACATTAGCAGCATAGGAAGACATAAGTTTTCATATTAACAGGTTTAAGGAGTTAATGATATGACAAAAAATGTAGAAAATAACCGAAATTACACATCATTAAATACTGAGTGTATATAAAGTGTATAATCCTCTAGCACTAAAGAGAAAACAAGTGTGTATTTGGAACTAACTACCACAGTGAGTGGTTACTGGAAGCACGGGAATGCTTTTTCATAATTATTTCATCTCCATACTCTCTTGTATCTGAGCTACTTTGGATATTTTTTTTTCCTTTGTATCTAAACTTTCCTGTGACGATTTGATGCCAAAAGAATCGAGGCTTTTAAATAACAAATGAGTGATTTTCTCAGCTGCAGAATAAACATTAAAGATCAGTTATGTTTTACATTAAAATATCTTGTTTACATAGGGAAATTTACACTCATAAGATTTGTCTATGTCAATACATATGTATGCAAGTGTTCAAAACTTCTATCTAGTTGAAATAGCACAGATTTTTTCCTTGTCTGGATGAGCCCCCTAGAGTTTTCAGAATGAACTACTTCTGGATGCGAATTTAAAGATTTGTTTCTGAGTATAATTATATCTACCTCTTTGAAATTGGTTTTATATTTGTGCCACTCAAATTCAATTTCTCCAATGTTTGCAGAGAATCAGCATATGAAGAAGCACAACCATGGCTGAAAGAAATTAATGCAAATTCTTATCAAAATACTAACGGGAAAGTTTTGTTCATCAAGCTCTCTTTAATTTTGTTCTCATAGAAATGTCATTTAATTTTATTCAGGAGTCTGAAATTTTCAGAGTTTCTATACACTAGGAATTAAAATCTTGACTCTGTAGCTAATAACCAGTCCTTTGCAAAGGCAGTTTTATCTTTTCCCTTTTCATCCTGTGATTTAAAACATATATACAAGGGATGACTGAACTAACCCCAAACTAAGGATCCCATTATACAAAGAACGTAGTAAAAAATAGGTTAAAATTTTTTGCTATGCCTATTAACCAGATAGCTACACATTTTCATGGCCTGGTTTATTCCAAAATGACAACTGGGAATCCAAGAAGTGATTATCTGTAGATTTGCTGCCCTGTATATTGTTTCCAGTGGATTTTTCATTTTTTTGTGTTTCAGATAGATGCATTGCCTGCAATCTCCAAGCAATTTTATGAGATACATTTTGAAAGTATTGATGCAAATCAATGGATTGCAAACAGCACAGAAGTGCTGAAGACAGAGAAGCATATCTGCACACCAAATAGGCACAACTTTATTAAAACTTTTGGCTTAAGACAATTTATGCTCTGGTAGCGCTTCTAGTGTTAGTCAGCAACGAGCTAAGCTTTAATCCAAACTTTAACCGAGTCTTCTAAATCAACAGCTCTACCAAACATACACGTTTCTAGGCCCTAAAACCATCTAAGAGAGTGTGAGCAGTGTATGAGATCCTAGATCCCAGTATTGCATGTGCCATGTTGATTCTAGCAGACTTGAATCAAGCTGAGGTGGGAACTGTGGCTTTATAACACAAGTTCTCATATCAGCTGGGAGTAGTTCTAATTTGCTCTACTCTAAAATGCCTATATGTGGTCTTCCTGCTTCCAGCAAATAACCAGGACAGCCCTCAGCTGGAAAAAATATGTGGATACCTCTGTTTAACACAATCTAGAAAGGACTGCCTCTTAGGTAAGGTTGTTTACTCACTTAACTGCATTAAGGAAAGCAGGATACACAACTTAAAAACAGCTCCCACGCTCCCTACAACTGTATGTATACACAGCTACATACCTCAATGCAATTTTATCTGGATGAAATGATTTGCGTTGGGGCAGCACAAGAGGCTGCCAGTGTGTAAACAGTCTCTTAACGTTTTGCAGCCCATTACGTTTTGCTGCCCAAGGCAACCTCCTACTCTGTTGGTTATACAGCCCTGTTTTTATTTTCCGTTGTTGTGAGATATGAGCCTATATATCACTTCCTTCGGGAGAGGCTGGACTCAGCATTGTAGTATGTAACTTCACATCAGCAGCTGTGATGGCAGGCAGCTACTTAAGGATCCTGCTGCCCAGCAGAAAGTTGCTGGGATAAAGAGAAAAGGAAAATAACCCTAATAAATAGACAAAACATGAAAATAATATGCTTTATTAACTACTTTTATTTCTGTATATAAGGCATGTGGGTAATAAAATCTATTTCCCATGCCCCATGCTTGACGTGCCATTTGCAGAGAACTAGCCCAGAGTTGGCAGCGATTCCAAATATGTTGTTTTCATGTCAGCAAGTCCATTTCAGGGATTAAATTGTCCTTCCCAGATGGGGAAGCATTTGGTACTTCCCAAACCTGCAGTCAAAAGGATACTCGATGCAAACATGAAATTCAAAGAATGGGCAAGCATCGGTTTGGACAGCAAAATAAGCAGCTTATCCAAACGACAAAGTCCTTGTGCTTAGAAATATTGAAGCTTTTACAGGGAAGCTCTTGTTAAAATGAATCATCTGTTAATTGCTAACACATGCTGTGACACCATTGCTATCTACTGTTGTAAAAGGAACGAAACACTGTATCTTAAAATGCTAATGTGTGGACTGATATTTTTAATGTCTTTTCCATCTCAGATTGTGTACCAGAAGCATCATATATGAAATGTAGATATGTAATAAAAAGCAATAGAAAGATTTAGAGAAATCGATTTTATTATGAAGAAATGTTTAATTGCTTACCACAGGGAAGTCTCATATGTTTCATGATGAAGTTGAATGGGACACATTATTGTTTACAATGCTAATACTAATTAGTTGAAATAGTTTTGCCCAGGCATTTTTGCCAAAATTCAGGATCTTGTGGGCTGTGTTTTTTGGAAGGAAACATTGAGTCAGTAGTGTCTTGAATGTCATCCTGTTTGTTTCCAAAGGGACCCCCATCCTCTTTCCTTCAACACAGGAAGAATCAAACAGCAGAAGACAGTTTCCATATTTGCAAATGTGGGGTCCTTTCGAGACAGCACTGTCTGTAAGCTTTTTTTCCATGTCATACAGCTTGTACTCTGGATAACTGGGTTTGCAGACTTTCTGTTTCTGCATTGCTCTTCCTGATTCCACATCACTGCCTGCTGTCTTGCCACATTCCCAGTGACATATGTTTCAATGCAATCAGCTTGAAATGGCACAGGGATGCATAATGATTTCTTGATCTTGTCTGTTTGGGGTTGTCAGTACTAGACACGCTTTACCTTTTTTTTTTTTTTAAGATTCACTATTCACTAAAGGAAGTCAGTGGCTTCTTTTGACCTGTTTAAAATGCTGTAGATACTGCCTATTCTGTGCATTTTAACTCAAGATCCAGCAAATTTTACAGTGAACTAGTGATTATTCACTGCCTCTGTTTTCATGTTCTCAGACTGTTGTACTTTGAGGTCTATGGAATGATTGATGCAAATCATTCCGCAAAAATCATGTCATCGGACATTAATAAGTTTCACGTTGAATATGCAGAAACTACAGCACCAAAAATCACTTCTTGGCTTTGAAATTATTTGTTTCCAGCTCTTTCAGAAGTGCTGGATTTATATAAAGAGTGAACAGAATTATTTGTGCTAAGCTGGAAACACTTCTGAGTTAACAGTCCCTACAAAATCATTTCATTTAAGATTTCCAATTACAGTCTATTCTTTTTTTTATGTAAGTCTCCTGTAATTTTTCAGATAGTGAATTTCTTGGTTTTTATTTTTATTTGAAGGAAGGATTTCAAAATTATTTGTTATAAATTACAGATACTTCCAAACTAACTCACTCTCCTAGCATCAAAACAATTTTATTTGCCACTGACTTCAGTGTGAAGTCAGTGTTGATTGTCTCCCTTAAAGTATTTGTGGCACTGACAGAGAATGAGACAGACAAAGAAAGTCAGAGAGAAAGAAGAAAGCACTTCCATTAATGTTCTCTTTGCATAGGGAGAAATACTATATTTGAAGCTATGGACTCCCAACCTTCTACATCTTTACATGTGCATGTTTTACTGAGGAAAAATGTTAGATTACCATACATATAATGCACAGGGTTTCAGCAAAATTAAAGTTATACATAGTACAGGAGTAATTTTGTAGAGTAGGATTTATCCAGATCCCAGTCCCAAGTATGAAGGTGCCTCTAGGCATTTATTCTATTTTTAGCTCTGATCATTGCAGAATGTCTAGGGAAGACTAAGAAAAGTGCAAGAATAAGTGATATTTATTCATAACATTTCTCTGACTTCCAAATAGTTTTAGATCAATGAGTTCCTGATTCAGTGGGGATTTCTATGTATTACGAACTCTGGGAGGAAATTCTTATATATGAATGCATCCAGTTTCGCATTGAGCCCACATAAATGAAAGACATAAAAATGTACACATTGAATTTATTTGTCAGCAATTTTTGCCACTGTCATGACTCAGTTTAACAGCAATAAGACACCACAAGACCAGTGAGCAGTGCTTGAGCAGATCCTCAAAGTTATTTAAACACCTGACTCCCCTGTAAATCCATTATTTAAAATGGATGACTTTTAAAAATGATGACTTTTAAAAGTCTTTTTTCAACTTTCTATTTAATAAGTTAATGTATATCAGTGGTGTGAAATTCAGGACAAAAACTGTATATCCCCTGAATTTTTGGGGGCTTTGTCCATAAAGTGTTTACCTTGAACAGAAATCTTCATACCTTCAATTGAGTGTGTGCATGTGCATTTGAGTGTGCATGTCTGTTTTATCTCTTTTCTGCCAGTCTTGGTGTGAAGAGTCAAGGGAGCTTGTGTAAATACAGTCCTACTTGCAATAGTGGCTCAGGAACAAACACTGCCCTGCAGTCTTCTGACTGGTGCAGTACTTTTGGTTTTAATTACCATAGCAACAAGACTCTACCTATAGAGAAAGTAGCTGGTACTGGCTTGGAAAAGACACTGAAAATCTTTTGAACAAATAAAAGCTATAAAGAATAGATTTAGCTAAGCAGTAGAAACAGCCTTCCTAAGAGACTGCTACAGGTGGCTGAACGTTTCTCAGTCAAAACTTTTTTTCAAAGGCATATTCTTTCTTAAAAAAAAAAAAAAAAAGAGAGGAGAGACATCTATTCTTACAAAGATGCAGATAGCCAGAAACTAATCTCCAGTGTCTTGTGGGAGTTAAATGTTGGATATCTAATGCCTCTCTTCTGTCTTGTAGGCCAAATTTTCCACTCTGATTTTACTTCACAGAATTCACCATGGCAGGTAATTTATATATATATATTTATATATATTTATATATATACACGAACACACATATATACTTTTTTTTAACATATATATACATTTTATATAATAAAGATATATATAGTGACATCTGAGTATCATAGCACATGATGGCAAACACAGTCTGGTCAACAAACTGATGCAGGAACACTCAGGGACAAAGTTATAGTGCAAGTTCTATGAAATTATTTAATATTTTTGAGTCAATGCAGTTTCAAGATACAACGTGCTTTGATGAAAAAACTATGACAACAATTTTAAGATCTGAGATGAAAGAAAACTACTTGTGATATTATATTGAAAATTTAAACTTCCTCTGCCAAGGGCTCCAGAGAAGGAGACTCCACAAGCTCTCTGGGCAGCCTGTTCCAGGGCTCTGCAACCCTCGCAGGAAAGAACTTCTTCCTCATCTGAAGATGAAACTTTCTGTGTTTCACTTTGTACCCATTATTCATTGCTGTGTTACTGGCCACCACTGAGAAGAATTTCCCTGATATACTTTATGCACTCCTTGGATTTATAGCATTTCTGCCTTTCCTCAATTTCCCTCTAAATTTCTCTCAAAAAACTAAAGTGGAGGCAGGAAGCCAGAATAGAGACATACTTGAGACTTAAAGCTAATACGTCAGTGACCTGCTGAAGAGACACTGCCAAGCCGCACGTCTGAGTCTGCTGCTTCCAGCCTATGAACTCCTTCATGGCCACCTATGTTTGCATGCAGGCAAGCGAGGGAGTGTTTCCAAAAGGACTCCATGAAAATTCATGTATGCAAACATAACTTTTGAATTCTAGGAGTTTGAAGCTTCTACACTGCATCACAGAGAAGTCATGTATAGATTATGGAGGAAAACTTTGTTTACTGTCAAATCATAATACTTATCACTCTACTAGTGATATCTTAAATCATTAGATCTGAAATAGTCATAATCTTTTGCAGCATTCATGTGAGGCTAGACCTTATCAAAAAATGAAGAAATCAAAGTATAGTTATCTAATCTAAACCTCTGTTCAAGCTAGGAATCGTACGCACAAGCCTTGAAACATTGCTCCTAGAATGATCACCTTCCGACGCTGTTCTCAATAATTGGTAATAATACAGGAAAAATGAGCAGAAAAGAAAAGCATGCCCTCTGAAATAGCATTGAAGTTTTTGTTCCATGCACACATTGCCCTGTCAGAGCTGCCTATATCTTAAATTAGCTGGGGACCACTGGTACCTTTCTGCTAGGCTACTGGAGGTGAATAAACTGTGGAAAATTTAGAACATATGGGAGGAAAGTGTGTTTTTTTTTACACTTTGGTCAGTTCCTTTTTAAAGATGTGTCTAGCATGAATTTTATTACCCTCATATCTCTTTTTTTTATTATGCTTAGAAACAGCTAGGCCATAGAGCAAGAGAATGGTTCTCTGATGTGTTTTTCTATCACTTCCTCGCTGCTCTTTGTTCATATAACATTCCTTTCCTATGACACTCTTCCGTATCTCTATCATGTCTACACTCCAGATTCTACATCTCCTCCACACTACACTGTTTTAATTTCTATAATAAAACATTTGCCTTATGCCAATAAGTTATCTTGGAGTTTTTATTGCTCATTAATATTATAGACAATCATTCACTTTTACATTTATAACATTTGAACACAAGTTTCCAAAATGGCAGTTAAAAATTAGAAAAAGCAATATTGTTACAAAAAAATAATTAATCTATGCATATAATACTTATATACTCATGGCAAGGATTGAGTTGAGTGTGCAGAGCTATCAGTCTTTGTAAAACTTGAGTGTTATTTTCTAAATGGAAGCATTTGATGCTGAATACCCCACAGATTTGTTCTTTGTTGCTTTCTTAGCCCCAATGCAAGGCTGTTTTTAGGGTCACCACACCACCGAGACCAAACTAAAGGTACAGTGTGTAAGAACTGAACTGACTGTCTTTGACACATTCAGAACTCCATCATATCCTTCTTTATGAAGGAAGAACAACCACAAATTTATTCCCACCACCCAAATAGAGCAAGCTGTTCTAGAGGTGTTCATTACACTTGAATTCAGCTCTAAGGTGGTTAGTAGATTGATATCCGTGTACATAACTTTCCTCTGATTCTCTTCTCAGTTAGAAAAGTGATGCTAAAATTAGGGTTTCCTGCTGCTGGAGAGAGGAAAAAGAACCTTCAAATAAGAAGTGAGAGAGAAAAAAAAACCTTGAAAGAAGTAGTGAGCCTTTTTTTTTTGTCCTTTGATGGTCTTCACTGATGTCCATAGACTAAGCTGCTAATCAGGCACGTGTGCAGAGAGTGATGGGATGGAACTGGTTTCTAGGTTTAGAAGAATCCAAGAGAAAACTGAGAATTACTTATAGCTTCTCTTCTGGCTGGTATTATATTTTCTGAACAATTATTTTGCCACAGAGGTCTTAAAATTCTAGGTGCACTATTGTATTTCAGCTCATCTTGTATTTGTCCTCTCACAAATTTGTCAAGCAAGTACTTTTATGACTAATACCTGAGCAATTCCTATTTTTTGGCATTTCATACAATAATATGAAAAATATGTTGCACCTAGGTCCTTTTAGTGACCAAAACTAGACTAAGGATCTCACTGTTAGGGAATGTATGTCATGCAGGTACTTGAAGTGCATGAATGTGTGTGTAAATATCATTATTAACACTTGGCCTTGAGTAACATGTGTTGTCAGGAACACAAAAGGCACTTCACCTTGATGTCTAAATGAGTGGTTTTGAAGAAAGGAGAGGAATGTCTACAGAATAACACAATAATTGCTGGAGTCTTATCTTTTGCAGTAAGTGGAGCCTTGTGGACAGCTTTTCTGTAAAAAGGTTTCGCATCTCATTTTCTTTGTTCAAGTAACAATAGTATGGATGGGTGAGTGATTCTAAACATATTGTGCAAATATATTTTCAAATGTTTACATGGCTTCTCTGGCAGATAAAATTCTTACAAAATTCTTAGAAAGCCTACCAGTAACACGAGAACTTACTTGAATCATATTAATAGATTCCGGTTAACTTTCAGGTATGTTCTATATTAGCCAACTTATGCAGACTGAGGAAGAACATTTCTGTAATGACCTGAAAATACTTTATGAGAAGGTTTCCTAAATAAAGGGACATTTTGTTTTCTTTTTGCTTCTCCTATGTTCTCCATAAATAAATAAATTAAGAGTAGTAGCCTTACAAACAAACAATGAAATGCTGCAAAGAAATCAGGGAAATATGAAGATTACAGTATACAAGTAAATATACAGATCAGAACCTGATCCTAATAAATTTTCTCATCAGTCTAAGGGATGCATCATTAAAACTGTTCAGTTTCCAAATACCAAAAAATATCATAAGGCATTTTTGTTGGTTGTTCTGTAATATGAATTATCTCCAGAAATCATTCAAAGATTGATCTTGTTAAAAAAAAGCATGAAAATCAAGACCTTATTCAAACAAACTGGAGAAAAAAAACCTACAACTACTGAAATGAATTGCTGATTGATTCACTAATAATCATTTAATCCCTCCATTTTCTTTTAGGTTTCTGTTTTGCTACATTGCATGCTAACATGCTTCTTAGTGGAACTACTGTTAAGTGTTGTGCCACATTATAGCTATAGGTATAGGAGCACAGATACAGATTCAGTGCTGGCTCTGCTAGAGTAAGTAAACCTCAGAACAAGTTTCATATGTGAAGTAGACACTGTTTCAGGAGAAGCAGAGGACACTTTTGGCACTCAGGGCAATGTGCATCACAGCATCCAATGTCTGTTGCATGATAAGATTTGCCACACTAAGCTGTCTATCATCCTACCTGGCTGTGTAGGAAGGAAATGGAGGTGTGTATCTTTCCTTTGTGAATAACCTCTAGGACGCTATTCACAGCCCAGCTCTATTTATTAAGCATGAACCTATACCTCTCAAATAAGCAGATCAGAGGGAAAACGTCTTGTGATAAAAGATATTTTTCACCCTGACTCATATGTGTGCTTAAAATACATCTCCAGAAACTACTGGAATAGAACGTCTGACAACAGGGATTGGGAAAAATGATATTTTCTGTGGGAGAAATGTATTCACTACAGTAACTAGGAGATTGCGAACATATCTACATATCCTTCATTCACAGTAATATATACCGAACTCTGTTAAAAGTGCCATATTGTGCTCTGACATTTGAAAAATCTACTTCCTTTAGTTAAATGAATATTGTAGATTCTCTTGTGATTTTTCAAACTATTTGTAAATAACAAGACATAGCAAACATGAAAAGATATTTAAAAATGATAAACATGATTAATCACAAAATAATTAATTTGTAAATACCATTGTTGGAGTATTGTTTGGGAACTTAAAAATTATATTTAGAAATACAATGTTGAATTCATCTGTATTTGCTTTATTTCAGTGGAGAAACAATTATCCTTACATATTGCAAGTGACTGCTTAGGGATCTAGAAATAGAACTGAAGTAGTTTGCATGAAGGAGCTCAAGAAAAAGCCATAAAGATCGATCACTTTCTGTTTTAAAAGGATAACTTCAAATCTGTAGAAAGTGACACAGACATTAGAGAAATTCAAGCATAGGGCTCCTATAGGACTGACCAAATACAAACACTGAAGAAAATAAATAGACCCTTAAGACAGCAGTGAAATTCAACAAGTCATCTCTAAAGATAACATCACAAAAGGTATTTATTTCTCCTTATTAAAATAAAAAATGGATAAAATTCACAAGTATATCAATAATCATATTTTAGCGACAAGATTATATCGTTCATGCTATAAAAACAAATTAGATAAGAAACAAAGATTGCTTCAATAAAAATTAGTTCCCAAGGAAATTCTCTGTACTACCTCTGTACTGTAGGAACTATTAAAAAGTGGTAAAGATCAGGAGAAATAAATCAAGCTGTAGGTTAAATGCGCTAATAAACAGTCATCATAATAGCTCATACTCCCCAAAATATCATTAAGGATGGCTGAGTGACAAAGTACAGGCTATTTCAGAAATGAAGGATGGATATATTTCTGTAATCTTTCTGACTTTTTAATACTCCGAAGAGCTGGAGAATACAGGCCTTTTTGTGAACTTTAGCTGGCCATTAGTCATTAATAAACAAATTGTCTTGCATCATTTGTCCTTAGTGACAGAAATATATAAATATATATAGTGAGATAAAAAATAATCAGTACACCTGTTTATTATTTGTAAAGACTTAACTGTAAGTTTTTAATGATTAATTTATCTGGCGTCTAACGCCTTAATAGATCATGAGAAACATCAAGGGAGGAATGTGGTACTGCATTTTTAAAGTCTCTTTCTCTCTCACAGAATGATAATAGGCATGGAAGCTATCATTAGTCTTGTTAGATGATGGTTCCTTTAGGAATCTCTTATGTGTTACCTTTTAGAGGGAAGGTCAGAGAAAATCCCCCTGGGAGTCCCCTCGCAGGATACAGCTAACACAAGCGTAAACTGTATGGAAATGGCTAAATTATCTTTAGAGAGACCTTGGTCTTTCACATCAATCAGACCTCTCTGAACTAGTAAAACAGATAAGCATCCTACTGCTAAGACTGTTACTATCCATATGTTTGTCATGACCGTCACACCAAATTTTCAAGGAAAAGACTGCTGTTGTACTTTTTTTTAGCAGAAAATGTCTCTTGCTAAATATAGATGCAATTTATTTCAGAAAAAAAAACCAACATGAACATAGTACTACTAATATAACAGCAAGTAACTTTTAAGGTTGTAGTTAAAAGCCACAGAGTCAGGAAACATAAAAGTTAATGTTGCAAGTGCAACCTCAACATTACCATTGTGCATAGGTTGTATTTTTATGGTATAGATTTTACAGCATAATCAATATCTATTAAGGTTTACATTTAACAAGAAAACAGGATTACAAAGTGGTGTATTATACAATATGATCATTATCAGTTAAAAACTTTGTGTATTTCTTAACTTTTCTTGACTTTGACTACATAAACTTACATTTCACAGTATTTTGCAAGTTTTGCATTTAAATACATTTTATTTTGGAAGATTTTGAAAGAATGAGGAAAACTACCTACTCTTAGTGTTGGTTCTTTTCCTAGCCAAACACATTTTTGATGTCCCATGCTATTAAAAATAGCATAAGAAAGAAAAACAAAGCTTTAAACTGTATTTTTTTGTTTGTATTTTTAGTTATAAACTGTGAACCTATATTATGGCATATTCCCAACTTACCACTATCAATTCTTGTCCTTTCCAACTCAAATGTATTAGGTGTTAAGGTTTCCTTGGCAAAAATGTACAGACCATGCTGGTACTATTCTATAAGTGCAATACAGATAAGGAAGTTTGTAATTATTGTGTCAGGCCATGCTGAGATACATGAGGTAATCTCTAGTCTGAGAATCAAACTAGCATTTAAGCATAAAACAAGTCCTTGATAACTTGATGTTACAGCTCAGGTCTTTGTCAACCCTCCTTTGCTGCCGCACTTTTATCCAGATCTATGGCAGGAAATGAGGCATTTCTGCTAAAAAAACAAAAAGCAAGAAAAAGAACCTCAGTGTGTCTCTGGTAAAGTGTTGTTTTAAGATTCTTTTTATTTCTACTTCAGGTAAGAAATAGATCAGAAATCTCTTTTCTGAGATTCTTAGCTAAAATTAATATAAACTGTGCATATGAGGTGGCAATAAACTTCTCCAAATCCACTGTACTCATCCATTTTATATAGCTCTGAGTTTCATTTTGGATTCCCCTAATTCAATTCTCATCATACGCAGAAGTATTCCCTTTCCCCTGATCTAATTCAATATTTTAGAGGTTATTTTCTCTCTATCAGTCCAAGAGGTGACAGCTATTGCAAGTTCTTATTCAATGGACTTGTGAGGCTGACACCAGTGACTAAAAGAATATCACTACTGGATTCCTGTGAGAGATGTTACACATAAGCTAAAAAACTATTGCAATCCCAAAGTAAATACAAGTCCAGCTCAATGCTATACTTAAACTAAAATTAACTACTTGATCAATAACATCTTCTCAACAGTTCTCTGGGGTGGAAATATATCCAGGTGTGTATATGGAAATGAGGTTGGCAACTTCTCACCTGCTAAAATGTCAGGCCCATTCCACAAACCTTGCCTCTTCAGTAAATCTTCTGTGACCCAGATTACCTCCTATTAAAACAGAAGAAAAAAAACACATCCATAGAAATTTCACCAAGAAAGATTCACTCTGATTTTGACTCAGATTTTGTTGATTTCTATCTTGTTTATATAATTATTCAGACACAAATATGTTGCTCTTGGCAAATCTCCCAAGTACAGGATTCCATGTGATTCCCACAGTTGCACTCACAGTATGGATATGCATGTGCCTGTGTGCCTAAAATGCAGACTATTTTATTTCAACAGCAGCAAGATGACTCTATGCACTTGTCTTCCCCCTTTTTGTCCTCACAGCTCAATTTACCTCCTACCTTTCAAGCTGTCTATGACTCTGTATGCCTCTGTATTTATTCTGTGGCTTTCCCTTAAATTAATTTCTTCTGTACTTACTTTAGCTTGACTATTTTTCTGCATATTTTCTAATTTATTTATGATTTTTCAGAATTTTTCAGATTTTCAAAATCTGGAGTTTGTCAAAATTTTACCTAATGAATTTGTTCCTTTTTTATTTTTTATATTCTTAGTTCTTAGGAGAAAAAAAAAAAAAAAAAAAAGAAGATGTTACTATCATCTGCTTTGTCTGCTCAGAATGGGGCTGTGGAAGGACTCATAATGATATTAAAAGCCAAACAAACAAAAAACCTTATAGGTTTTAGTGATAGCTGTATCTACATTATGTTTGCATTGTTTTCACTAAGATTATGTATTAAAAAAAATTCTTGATTTTTTCAGTAACAAAACAGTGTTTGGCACTAACTTTCTAACAGTCATGTACAAGGCTAGGTATGTTTTACTTTCATATTGTTACATATTCATTGAATTAGAATTACATCAATCTACAACTTAATGTGAAGTATTGTTAAATAACAGAATAACCTTTCCTCCATCAGAATCCCATTTTCAGTAAATTAAATTACACAGTGCAAAACCTTTTGTATATTTGCAAATGAAACATAAAAGCTCTCTCCCTCTGACATTTATAACACCTCTTATATGTATAACTATTTTTTTCCTAAAATTCAGTTTAAATGGATGTCTGAAAGGCAACCAGAATCTGTGATTGAGCTTCAAATAAGTAGGAACATTCTTTGTAAAGATTTAAAGGTCCAGCTGTTTCTGCCATTCATTTGGGTAATCACTGTACATAAATTTATACACCATGAAAAGCTTTATTCATGTTCATATGGTGTGAAAATTGAAAGAAAAACTCTAAATTAATTACCTTTTTAAACAAAGCCATTTAGATTTATGACTTACAGCAAGGGAATTTGTTCACCTAACATACAGCTCCTGTGAAACAGAGATGAAATATGAGTTAGGAAAAAGGGTTTACGCTCTGTAGAAAATTTAAGATGTGGAAAGCAAATTAATTGCCCTTAACTTCAATCAACATATTCCTGTGACTTTGAGCAAAGTCTTCCTTCAGCAGCAATCTGGAGCACTGGGAAGTGCCAGGGGCACATAGTCTATAAGTGAGACATAGAGCAGCCTAAGCCCTTGCCTTTGCTGAAACATTCCCATGGCCAGCTGCAGCTTTTGGAATACAGACCTCAAGTGCCATAGTAACACATTATCGCTTCCCTTCACATCTAACTAATAAATGTAATTTGAAAGCCATTGCATAGCAGCATGCCTTTCTGAATACCATACATATTGTTTTCTGCTGGGAAGTGGCATTTTCTTCAGCATGAAATAAGTTTGTGGGTATGCAGAAAAGCACTGTTGCTTTGGTTTCTGTAAGTGTTTCCTTTGTTTCTTATGAATCTCAGATATTTTTTATTGAATGTACTTATTAAATCTCAGTCTTCAACCATATGTTTATTCAGGTAATATTTGCCTGAATACATATGCGTACACTTTTAATTTACACTCTAAAAAAGGGGCATAATCTAAAGAAGAATATTCAACCTGAAATTAATTCCCATGAAAACAAATTATTCTCAACAGGTTTTTACCATAAGCAAACTAAACGATAGTTACCTAAATATATGGGAGAAAAAGGTTTTTTCTTTCAAGCTTAGCCAAGTTAAAAATATTCGTTTCACAAAATCATAAAATGTACAGAAGGCATCCTTCAGGGAAAAAATATTTTAAGGTCTAATTCTTCAACACTGTGATTTCAGCATGCTAACAAAAATCAATGATGACAAAAATCACTTCCTTTTAATCTGTTATTCTTGTGTTCCATTGAAGTAACTCTAGATCAATATGTATTGATCTTCTCCCTAATTATATTAATTTTACTTTAGAAATTAGGGAGGCCATAATGAGAATGTGAAGTTACTTGAAGACAGTACATTATAGGTAGTCTAATTTAGCAGGAGTCTGTGCATGAGATTAATTCATTAAAAGCAGCCAATTACCATACAAACGGGGGAGATAAATAAGATTTTCTCCTTTAATTTGCATTTTATATATTCCTTTGTAATTTTTAAAAGCTTAAATGAATTTACAGCCTAACTATAACTTCTAATGTATATCCATTTTATTCCTAGGGCACATAATTGCATTTAATTCTAACCTTTGACTTTGTCTTTTAGTCATAACATTTTAAAAATCGAGAATGTGGAGTTTAGATATGAGACATTTTATATGACATTTTAATTAAGGAAAAGAATGAAATACTAACACTTTTAACATTCTAACATTTCTTTGCTCTAAACTTTTCTTCACTTACGGAACATCTGTTCAATTGACAGATAAGGATGGAGAGAAGAAAGGTGGCTTGACCCTGTTGGCTGAGGATCTGGCCCATAAATGCAACTCAGACACAAAGTACTGTCTTTAAAGAGTACTGTGTTTTATGAATGCTTGATGATATGAGTTTTTGAAGCATTTTACATGTTGCTTGGTGAAATGGACAAGTTGATTCACTTATGTTTGGATTACTGAATCCTTCTTACTGTTTTCCTCCATATTCCATTCTAATTTAGATAATCTGAAATCTTTTTGAGATACTTTATTCTTCGCTATTTTATAGCTGTAGGATCATGAGGATCTCCAGGGAAATATCACAATCAGGTCTGTTTGATATAATGTCTATAAAGACAGAATCAGACCAAAGGAATCTTTAAAAGAAACTTACTGTGATATAATCTATTAGGAGACTTGTAATTCTCTTAAATGTAATCAAGAGAATTAATTTTCTTAATTCTCTTAAAACATACACAAAATGCTAACTGGAAATTATCTTCTTCCGAAACAATATATGGTATCATCCATTTTTGCAAATTTAGAAAGCTGATAATCATAACAATAAAGGAAAACATTATGAAACTGGAGAAATAATTGAAAATCTGTATCTTGATATCCAAAAATTGTTGTCTAATTAATATACTGCATTTATAACTGCTCATGGCATAGATGATAATCTCATTAAAAATAATCTCATTAAAAATAAGGGTCTTAGAGAAATGAAAAAAATCCTTGAAGGAGAAAAGCATTGCAATTTCAAATATACCTGTTCCGAAAGAGCTGTTATTTAAAGATGATACTCACTGTTAAATGCTAGCGTACTGTTGCCAAGTTTCACTGTGAAATATTTTGTGAATATTTGGAAAGACATTTGGCTTTCAAGTAAATTTAGGGTCTTTACCTCAAGCTGAACTATTTTTTGGGTATGGACTCTTGTCATGGGTTGTTCTCAACAAGGAAGACATTAATTGACATTGATATATTTAATTGATGCCAGTGGATCACAGTGAGGAATAGGACGAGGTTTGCTGGCTTCCTTGGGTGTTCACAACATGTACACTGGTACTAAAGTATAACATAAACAGCCAAAAAGATTAGGCTACCAGTTATAATGAAGCTGCACTTTTTTGCAATTTCTCTCTATGTCCATGAAGCAACAAAGAGAGTTTAAAAGCAGTTTTAGCAACATCTGCTGCCTTCTCAAATATAAGCTGCCTTTCTCTGCCAGCAATAATTATCTGCTTCATGGAAAAACATGACCAATACAAAGAATTGTCATTCATATTGCAAGCAGATTGCGAGACAGATAACACATCAGGAGAATGATGATGATGATAACAATATTTCAGTGTTATACACACTGCATTCCTATGACATTCCTGCACTGGATACAGTGCTGTGGAGCAGAAGGGCATTCCTTATATATGTGTTCAACAAAAACGGAGGGAGAGATTTTCAAAAGTGATCAACATGTTATTTGTCATAGGATTTTCTACTGCTGCCCATGACTGTAAGCGCTGAACACATGGAATGCTTCCACTGTATCTGGGTGCAATTTGAGAACAATGGGAACTGTCATCCCATTATACTTTTATTCCGCACCCCCCCCCCCCTTTTTTTTTTCTCTTTAAAATCTTGCTAAGAGACTGAGGGTGTATCTTAGCTTGGTAGACCCCAGCAGTAACATGAAGGTTGCTTCTAAATAGAAAGCAGGGTAAATTAGCTTGTGCAAACCCTTGGGCTGTGGTGTCCAGACTGCCAGTTGTACACGAGTTAGATAATTTAGAACTGACTTGGCTGGCTTAGGGTGCCTAAACTGCAATCCAATCTTGAAGCCTTAAGTACAGCTTTATTTCATGGTGTCAGGTCTGTCCCTATTTTAGCCATTTTATACAAACTCTCCTATTCCTTTATGCTTACTGTTAGGATACTGACAGTACACGCACCAGAAGCAGTATGCTGCCTACCTGTAGTATGTCAATCCAAATTTGTACTCAGATGTGCAATATTTCAGATACTAAATGTCCTCTAGTCCACTCTGCTAGCATTATTTGTGCCAAAAAAATCCCCAAGGAAACAAAAGAAAAAAAAAAAGAATAAGATCTCTCTTCATCTAGGAGGAAAGAGTCAGACCTATCAGATTTGCTCCCTAAAATAGATTACAAAATTCATTCCTAAAAGTGATTACAATTCCAATAATGTGACAATGTTCAAACCCAAATTAAAGTAGCTTGGATGAAGTTTATGACACATACATAATTACTTACAAAGCACTTTGAAAATAGATGTAGTAAACTGTAGTAATTCTGATTTGTTTTCTTCTGTATTTACTTGTTATCTCCCTAGAATCATACAAAAATAAATTAAGAAGGGTCCTCCAGAGGTCATATAGCCCAAATTCTTATGCAATCTTACATTTATCTTAATGTAGATGTCAAAGACCAAACAGCATGATAAGTGGGAGAATCTGAATAGCAAATTAGAGCAGACAAGCTTTGGATATTGATGCTTTCAGCTGTTTACATGAGTGGGAAACTCTGTTTCAGAAGAAAAGGTAAGCCTGTTATAATATCCTGGATTTTTTTTCAGACAACCGAGCTATTTTCAAAGGAGAGAGGCCAAGTTTTGTAAGGATTTATTGATCATTTGTAGGCTATGATGCATAGCTAGACAGCTGGAATTGATAAATCAAAATTAGCTGTCAATATTCACTTGTCATATCACATTTTTTGTAGTAATTTCTTTAAAATAAGTGATCTAAACTATGTGTTAAGCACTGAGTTACTATCAATATCAAAAGCCTAAAATAGCTAAGATTTTTGTGCCTAGGAAGGAATGAGCAAGAGAAAGTTCAAATTGCAAAAGTAAGTTTCCAAAATATCACCTGAAGCACCTGAAAGTAGAAATGTGATATCTCTTCAAGTTTTATACAAGAGTATACTTATATATACTTTATACAAGAGTATATAGTAACAATACTTTGTAAAAGAGACTTCTGATATTCAGAACTAGAGAAGAAAGGAGAGTCACTCAATCTGTGTTGAAAGTAGATTGGAGCTTCAAGCATAATTACCCACCTCTGCATTTTACAAATTCCCTTTTAGTGACCATCAGCATATTTTCCAGCCTTTAGGCTACAAAGCAAACTATAAAAAAAATTAAGTTTGATATGTTTATCAATATTATATCTCCTCAAAAAAAAAAATCCCAGTGAAACTGGAGGACTAAACAATAAATACAGGAATGTTTGGTAGAACCACCTACAGCTGAGTGTGAACAAGGCAAGTAAACAAGACCACAATATAGACACAGCTGAGAGCACTTAATTAGTTTGTGACAATTACAGCAGTCACATGAGCAGCCTCAACTCATTTTTCTTTTTCTCCAAGACTAGAATTTGCTCAAATGCAGTTTCAGGAAAATAGATCCTTTTACTTCAGATATGAATTTGAGATTTTTTTCCTCACAGTTAAACTTTTTCAAGGCAGAACAATATAAATTTGAAACTTCAGAAGGTGATGTGATTTACTTTCTGAATGTGACACTTCAATATTTAGCACAGCTGATATCGTTTGATAATTTGGTCACTTATGTAAGGCTAATTTGTTAGAGAGGTCTTATCGTGGTATGAAGCTCAAAGCTATCTTGGGTTTCAATATATAACTAGCAGTATAACATATATCCACAGGAAGGTACAGTTTTAGTCATCAGACTCTGTTTTAAGACATCTATTGAAAGGTACTATTTACTGAGGTGGTCTTAGAGATAGATACCTGTGGAGCTAACGTGTTTTTAAACTGCCAGCCAATTCATGCAAGAAACTTAACAACTAAAGCTGTTTGTTCGAAAGAGTTTCCATTCCTTTCCAAAAGAGTTTTGCTGGCCATTACTTCTAGTCTACTGGGGTGAATTCTGAACACTTGCTGGACACATAAGCCAGACTCTGATTCTACATTGTCAGACTGCTACTCTCTTTAATATCCATGCCTGTTAAAAGTAAGTAATTTCTGAAAAAAATAAATAAGGCTTTCAAAGGCAAGCAAAGTTGTGCTCTTCCTTTTTAGCATGCAAATTCCATGTAATCTTTCTTGGATACAGATCAATAGAAGTAATCAGGAATTTTGTAGTTCCAGAATAATGGTCCATTCTCCTACATTTAACAGAAATTATCACAGAATATTTGACTCTTGATATAAAAAAATTCATTCATCATTTTGGCCAGTTCACAATTGACCAAAATCTGGATCTGACTCAGTATCATCCCTTCATATACTACTTCAAATAAAGCTAAAGTATTTTATTTCCTCTTTCTGCTCCCTTCTGTACTGACTAGCAATAGAAGAGAGCCCGAATTTAAGCTCCTGGTGGCTCATATTGAAATTGCATGATTATGGAAATCTTTCCAGTGAAAAATAAAATAAAATGCAGTTTAGCGTCCCTTTCCATAGTTACTGGTGTAGTAATAAGCGCCTAGTTGAAAAAGACACAAACCACTCAGGATACAGGATACTATAAGAACTCAGTTTAGTGTCTTAAAAGTCTAACAAATAAGTTACAGGTTAATTTGTTCTCTCTGCTTCTGATGTGAAGGTGCTCGCACTCTTGGCTGCAGTGATATTCTGATTTAAGAGAAATGATGTAGCATTCCCCAGTTTGAATCCCAACAAATAAAACAGCTTTAAGTGCAATGTGGCTTTAAAGCTTTTTGGACTGAGGTTAGAAGGGTTAAACCAAATTTCTCTCCTTCTGCACGAATCCTTTCATCAGTAAGCCATTATGCAAAAGGCAGGCACTAGCTTCTCCTCCTTCCATTGTTTGCTTAAGACAACAGTGTGCAATTTGTACCCAAAGCTGTGATGCTTGTGCTTCTGTCCAGACTGTACTCTGGGCTGCTAGTTAAGCTTTCAGGGCTGTGTAAACAAAGCCTCAGTCCCAAGCTCAGTCACCACAAGATTCCAAAATCTGTTCCTTAAACACACAGAATGCAGAATGGTCACCAATTACTGCGTTTGGATTTGGATCTTGTAGCTAAAACTGAAGAAATACTAAGGGCATCTAGCTTCTCACTCTCCTGGTTTGAGGAGTAATCCTGGAAAACTCCATCACAAAATAAAAGTATATCAACCTAAATCTCTGCTGAGGACCATTTGGAATACACAACATAACCTACCTGACTTTGCTGTGCAGTGTGCTGGAAAGGTTCCTCCAACAGCCACAGCTGACAGGCAATTAGGAAATTGCTCCATAGCATTTCACAAGCTGTCAGCTAATGGCTCCCAGCTGAAGCACAGGCACTAACGCTGTGAGCACTAACCGCACCTCACCAACAGCTGCTGAAGCAGCAGAGCTGAGCAAAGAACTCCTTCCGAGATAGGCAGGGAAGACATAAAGCTTCTTATGAGAATCAGCAGCTCCCAGTTCTAGTACTCAAGATAACTGAGGAGGTTTGTGTCTGTCTCCAATACTGGTTTGCTAAGGATGGACTGGAGGACACTGCCTTAATGCTCTTAGTTCATCTGAAAGTTACTAACTTTCAGCAGAGAGGCAGTAAGAAGCTGCCTTCTAAACTGCTTCCCAGCTATGCCTCTTAAGCATTTCCTTTTCAAGAATCAAGCTGGCAACATAAGACTCAAACTTAAATAAAAGTTTCCTTGTGCCAAAATCAAAGAAACAGGTTGGAATGGGTTTATGTGCTTGAGAAGAAGCAAGAATTTATGGAGCTCTTTTCTGTCATCTCTCAGCTGTTTGATGCTAGCTCCCTGCTAAGACAAAATAGCTGGCTAGGAGGGTGTGTACAATCCCTCTGAATGCAACATCATAGAATCATAGAATGCTTAGCGTTGGAAGGGAACTCAGAGGTCATCTAGTCCCACTCCCCTGTACATGCACGGTCCACTAGAAATCCTTCAGGATTTCTTCTAGGGAGTCTTTCTTCAGGTAGCTTGTTTTTTCGGATTGTATTTGTTGTGATATCCATCTTCCAATGCTAGTTTTTTTTTTCATTTGCTATGTAAGAGTGGAGGGCCCTTAATGAAGACCAGAGTTTTTGAGTCAAATATTCTGATTTTGAGTTCTTGAATATATTAGTGAAAGTGAGCAAGAAAATAACAGAGCTTTTCTCAGTGTTTATGTTGGTCTCCTTGGCAGATGTCTATTTAGGACAATTTTAAAATGATATGTTATTTTTAAATTCATACATATGAGAAAGTTGTGTATGCTATTTGCTTGATTGGAATGATTATTTCAGTTTTTTTTTATTTAAATCACATGAATATATACTATTAAATATTCCTAAATCATAACAAAATATTTATTTTCATATTTATGTTTGTATTTATTTTAAAGAATATTTAAAGACTGTTCAGTCATAAAATATTTTATATATAACACCAAAGTTATTTCAGACTTACCTTACAGACAGATGTGAACTCTGCATATTATTATTAACTAATTGGTTTATCCAGCCAAAACCAAAATTTCCAGTTTCTCTTCCTCTATTCTGTAATATTATGGCAGTGTAAATAAAACTCTATTCACTTTGCTGGCAAATTTAAAACTTGCTGAGTGAATCTTCATCCTTTCTGAATTAATCTCAATTTTAACGCATTAAGCTTTCTTCAGATATAATTTTCCTGTAAGGTCTGTTTTTTTTTTTTTCTCTTTCCTGAAGTGCTTTGTGAACTACTAAAATGAATTATACAATAAATCTTAAAATTGGCCTTCTGATCTGAGATGTTGGCTTTGAGACTAAAGTGTAAATTCCTCAATTAAAAGCATGTGAATTTTTGATAGGAAACAGAAGAAGAAAATTCACCTGTAATTTGCTGTTTTCAAATTTATTCATTTGGGCCTAAATTATTTGTACTTTGAAAAAAAATTATGCTAAGCTCAATAGCTCTTCAGGTTACTTAGCATTTACTTTTTTAAATTAATTTTTCCATTACAATTTCTTGAGGCTGTTGATCAGAATCAGAAAGTTTATGTTCTTAATAGAGTAAACATGTCTCCTATGACTAGTTCCACAAAACTCCATTTTCCACAACATCATGTATGATTTTAAATACTGCAGTAACAGTTAAATTAGGAAGGTAGTATGGCATTAGCTAACAACTGTCATAAAAGGTAAAAATTGTAATAAAAAAACACATTCATTGTCAATGTATCTACATTTATCATATTTCAATACCTAGGCTACAGTTTTGTAGATATAGATTTAAGTATGCCAAATGCTACATCTCTATAAATATGCTGAATTTAGGCATGAATGATTTGGTATGGATTTGACATTTTTTATGCACAAAACATAAAATTTGTTTTGGTAAAACCAAAAGTATTTGAGAATTTAAGTCTATGCTATAAAAGGTTTTAACCAAAAAATAAGAATATAGAAGAGTCAACTCCTCTGAGTTTTTGGGTTTTGAGGCATATATATTCTTGATAATTTGAAGAATGCTAGAGGAAGAGGCAGATTCCCTACTCTCAGGTCAGAAAGCCCTGTAATAGATAGTAATTATGTTCAAGCAAAATATTGAACATAAGTCTCTGCTTTCCTCATTTAGAGGAAATGCCAAGAAATCCAGTAGTTTCCCCTTCTCTAGGCTGTAAGGCTTTCTTATGATAAACTTGTATCGTTTGTATTTCTCTTTTTGATCATAACATTATTATTTTTAAACAAAATCTTAATACTGGAAAAAAAGTGTTAATGCATTAGAATTACTTAAAAAGTATTTGTACAAGTTTTTCAAGATTGGCAGCAGTAAAAAATTGAGTTTGTCTCATGCTTTTGGTTTTCCTTCAGATTTATATGGCATGACAAATTCAGGAGAAGTGGGGAAACACATTGCAACTGTCTATATCTTGAATTTTTCTAGGTATTAAAAAATCAGTTAGAATAACCTCTGGCTTCCATTTTGCGAAAACAAATAATAGGGCTGGAAATAACCTCAGAGTGCTGTGAATTTCCAAGGTGGAATATCAATAGCAGTTTTCAATCAATATTTCAATTATCGCTAGAATTTTCTCAGTATTTCTAAGCCATTCTTCAATCAAGTATTGTGAAAATAAGCAGAGGAGCTCAGGGAGCATGGAATACAGTGATAGCCAAGCATTCTAGCGATGCCATCTCCCTGTATAAAATCATGTATGCCTTGACCACCAATTAATTTAATATCTAAGCTGAAACTTGCACCCAGTGCCAATTCCAAACATTGCAATTTGTAGCTCACTGCTCCCAGTTCTCCAGTAGCCTAAGAGAGGTACCAACGAGCGTCCCTCGATGGTTTTTACTCTTCCTCAGGAGAGACAGAGCAATACCAAGCCAAACAGAAACCAAGACTGGAAGGCAGAAGGTAAAAGTTGATAGAAAGCATTTTTTAAATTGGCTTATCACTGTGCAGAAAATTCTCGCTGTCCAAAAATGAATGTCCAAAAGGAGACCCAAAACTTTATTTGAATAAAGGGAGAGTCCACTGGGCATATCCCTGTGGGGTCTCTCAAGTTGCCGGGGAACGCAGCACCCCTTTTATCCTAATCTCCTGGCCACGGTGCCCTCTCCTTTTCCCGATTGGCCAAGGGACTCAGGAGTCACAGCCTGCCCGGCCGCCTACGCCCAGCTCGGTGCCTCCTCCAACGTGTTCACACCTCAGGTCACTTGGCTCCTTTGTGTCTCCCTCACTCCAGGCTCCCCGCAGTCTCTCCCCCGCTCTTGGCTACACTCAGTCTCCCACCTGTCTGAGTTCCTTTGTCCTGCTCATTAAACTTCTAGTGTGTGTTTTCCGCACATCACCATAGTGGGAGAAGGTAACACCAGAGAAAAAAAGGAACTCTCCAACAGACAGTCCAAGGAAAGCTGAAGAAAAAATGCCTTACTGTTTTCAGCAGGTAGTTTCTGTCCTCCTCTCCAACCATTGGGACAAGACCCAACGTAGACCTAGCCTGGCTGATACAATTCAACTTTAGGCTAGTGCAACGAGTTTTTGGATAGTGCAATCTAGGTCCTAGATTAGGACCTAGATTTCATGCATGCTAAATTTTGGTTTATAGAAGGACATGAGCAAACTATACAAAGTTGGGAACAGATCACAGTTTCATTTATGCTTACCATATCAAGATAAGCAATTGCTCACTGTTGCAACAGAGGCAAAACATGATCCTGCCTGAGGGAAACAGCACAAAGATGAAAAATCAAAAGTTTTTAGATCTCTCACAATGATGATTAAAACAAAAGAGAAGAAGGTGCTTTCCTCAAATATATACACAAGAAAGAGATAAACAAAATGAAAAGTATGAACACATCACATCTGTGCATGATATAGAGTTGTTAAATCGAGCTCAGCAGGGGAAAAGGGTTGTCCTTTGAGTATTGACTAGGTATTAGATGGCAGTGGGGACACAGAAAATGTGTTTTACTTAATAGCACTGATAAATGAAACCAAATGCAGCTTGTTACCACCGGTACTGGGCTGAGTCATTTTGGAATATAATATCTTAACAGCTCCAAGTTAAATGTTAAGCAATCCAGCAATGCTGTTAAACAATGGCCTGTTTATATCCCCATTGAGCTACTCTATTTTGACTTCCTAATGTACAATATAGTGCATGAAGTCCAAAGAGTCTCCTATGAACTGGTCATGTTCTTAGTGTAAAGGTGCCAAAATAATCTATAGAATATGCAAGGTCATCTCTGTCAATACAGTGATTGTTAACAAGTCCTATGGTAGGTGCTACTATCTGCAGAGGTTAAAATACTGTTATGGAAGTGAGAAGCCTGCAACTAAGTATGTTGAAGAAGCAGTATAATAATCTCACTTTACAGCCAAAAACGAAACCCTTTTCCTTTACCTTTCTTTCTTCCCTTTGTAGAGAAGCTTTTTCCATTCATGGCAGAAAAGATCCAGTAACACAGTGTTATGTTCTGCCTTCATCTTTGCAGGAGTACTAAAACATTGTGCAGGGACACCTGTACAAACTTGTTATCAGTAATAATAGGAAAGAGAGTAATTAATCCAAATTAAGGTAATCCAAATTTCCTGAGACTATGGTTATACCTTATCTTTTATATTATCCCATATATGGAAACTGTGGTAATGAATTTTGCACATATTTGGTGTAATAAAAAGAAAACCTCTAACTATGAAATGGTCTATTGATCTGCAAAAACATACATTTTTACAAAATGTATTGGCAATAAATCTTACCTATTTTAAAACTTATTATAGACATCTCACTAAAATATACTGGACCTCTGGTACCTGAGAGGACCTTCAGTGCAACAATTCCATGCCACGTAATGCTTTGTTAAGAAATACCTGGGTGCTTGTCCAGTTCCTGCAATCTATAGAGATGCATTAGTTTGGGGCTTCATTTCACCTGTCTGTCAATATGAATGATTAATATGGGATGGCATAGGTGCTACAGTGCTACTTCTGATGGTTCGGGTATTTTTTTTTTCTGAAAAATTCAAGAATGAGATATCATCACAGTTATTGAAACAGGAGTGAATTCCCCAAGATGAGAGCACCAGCAAAGACACACATAGTGGCTAATCCATTATGTAACTTCTGTCTTCTCCACTCTTATTCTAGAGAGAAAAACAAAGGACAATGTGGAAATCTTTTTTCCTAATAAAATAGATGTAACATGCCTCTCAAATGATAACAAGATGATTTTGCAAAACAACAACAAAAAGTCTATTTGTTTCTCATAGATCATTCCAAATTAATGTCTTCCTCATCCTGTATAGTTTTGAGTTTCTCTGTTGTGGGAACATCCCTGATCATGTGGGCCAGAGATTTGGTTTGTGTTTATTCATACAGAAGTCTATTCCCTAAGGTCCTATGTGCTTAGGATACAGTGACAACTACAAAACTACTCATGCTTCAGCAAGTATCAATTTTCCTTAGATTTAAAATTCCTTGTTTTCTGGGGTACCATCAGTGACTTCCATGTTTGGTCGTTCGTAGGGGAAAATATAAATATAGAAGTAAAATGAAGTTTTAGTTGGATTTGGGATTTAGATTCCTTAATAAATACAACTACCATATAGATTTATGAAAGTACTTTCCTATTGTTTTTTCACTTGGTAATTGTATGGAGAATGAAAAGAGTGAAAATACTGTGGATTCTGAAGATTTAATCGACTTATGTTTACCTATTTATTAATTAAACATTTTGATAATATAGTCTTGGGGAAAAAACACAACTTTTGGTGTCCAAAACAGCAGTTGTGCCTGTTGGTGGAGGAAATTATTTCCAGAAGTTATTTTCATTTGACACAGAAAGCAAGGTATTCCAGTTGTTGATGTCACAGGTGACCTTCTTTATGGATATTTATGGATATAAAAATTAGCTTATTTGTATATATATCTAAGTATTGCAGGCTTAGCTTTGATTCTTAACTTATGAAAATGGGGTATCACTTTTCTCACAGGTTGCACAATCCATAAATGTAGTTTGTAAAAAAATGTTGTGACAACTGTCTTTTCCTTCAAGAGAAAGATATTAAGCAAATAAATCCCAGTTTAAAAACAAGCACATTGCATGCTGCATTTCACTTAATTGAAAAAAAATCTTTGAAATATTCCTCTATGATTACTATCCAATCTCCTTTAGTCTGTTTCATTTATTTCATCCTTCAATGACACAGTGAAAAGGATAATATCTTCTCCAAAGGAAAAGTGAATTTCTGCAAATTCTGTGTTACACACATTTAGGAAAAGTCCATTATCACGTTCACACCTCAGAAAACAGTTGACAATAAATCACCAAATATCACCAACTCTTCAAGGAGAAGAATCTCAGCTATGCGGTAGGTCTTCTCACCAAGGTGCTTGTCTGAATAATGAAAATATAACATTCAAGGGAGAAAGAAAGAGGAGGAATGGGATTGGGAAGACAGATGCTGGCATGGAGCTTTTGCCACACATTCAAGTCATCTTATAATTCTAACCATTCTGTTCAAAGCAGACAACAACAGTGATTGCTATTGTTTCACTGATTAACTATTCTTTTTTTTTTCTCCCAGAGGCACCTTGGCAAACTCTACTTAGTAAATATTGACACCTGTAAACCAAGCTGGCTGATGCCTTTGGCTCTTCAGCTCTCTTCCCATCTGTTGCCTGGGAATTTTAAGCGAAGTATTTTGGGACACTTGCTCTCTTTTCATTGAAAACTGTAAAAAAAAAAAAAAAAGAAAAAAAAATCTCTACCCAAAAGCTAATCCTAGAGCCACATGGCTCTAGAGAGGCCTGTAGCAGCTAACGGGAAAATACAACATATGCAAAATGCATATCCCACTGGCCTCTTCTGACTACTCTTCTTTAGTTAACAGCATGCCAGGGTAATCTGCTTAGTTACCAAGTGGAGCTTTCTTCCCTTTTCCCCATGAGATCACCCTGACCACGATCAAAGTCCAAACACATTCTCAGCTAACTCTATTGTTCCCAAGAGTGGGATTAATGACTAATTATGTCAGGTCACTCATCCAGATGGCCTCTCAGATGTTCCTTTGTCATTGCCTGACCTTCCATACCCCCTTTGACCTTGAGGTTTATTTCCATGGCAACATGAAGCCTCAGTTTCCTTGCTGAGATTGCCAAGAAGTGGCCAAAAGGGGGGATACGGGATAATCTGTCCACACTTTGTATTCTGCTTCCATCTCATGCCTTGTTAAATCCAATGAATAGATAAAAAATGCTATCTGATCCCAGCTGAGTGATGACCATGGTCATGATTCTATGTTACATGCTATGTTTTTTAAATTAGCAGACAGCTTTGTACATGGAAACGTGCATTTAATTTGAAGAACATCAATCGCCATAATGTGATCTTTTTATCTCATTAATGTTAAGCAAGGGTAATAGAATGGAATTACAAAATATCACTGTGAAAGGAATACAATTCAGAGAATTATAGATATCCCCCATTAAAGCCCTAGAGATGTTTAGATAAGTCTACTTGTTCAGTTTCATAAATTAAAGATTTTTTTACCTTTCCTGAGGTTTAAATCTAGCCTCAGATGTTGATCTTATTCTGAAGAAGGATTTTAAGGTGGTTAATGCAACGGAAAAATTTTATGACAGCACCAAATAAGTAAATAAACACATAAAAGGCCACTGACTGACAAACTCAATTAAATAAGAAGGCTGAATAAGTATTTCCATGAGATGAATTGCATTTTCTTTCAGTATTTAAAAGTGAATACTGGACAAAACCTAAATTTACTATTATATGCTGTCAGTTGTAGCAAGGCCAGTTAACCCTGTTACTACCTGCCATATGACAAAATGACAATCTGATCTTTTTTCAAGTTTCCTTAAATGTTCTTCATTACTTGGTTAAAAACAATTATACATTCAAGAATGAATAATGAACATCAGAGTCACTGCTTGCCATCTTAAAACAGCATCTTAATGAATCAGTGTCACTGCTTATGTTACATTACCAATTTCTTCATTGCCTTTATTTTTTTTAGGAAGTCAGTATGTGAATGAAACAAGACATGGAATATACAAGCTAATTTCAAAGGTCATACAAATCATATTTTATTCTAATTTTGAAGACTCTCTGTACATACAGTTTTAAAATTGCTTTGCAGATGTATTTTTAAGCCCTTGCATAGTCTGACAGTGAAAATTGCTGTAAGATTCAAAAACAGATTAAAAAAAAAGAGAAGAAAATGCAATGCCCTCAAGCTATTTATTGCCTGTTCATTTCTAATTTCTCAGAATGAGCACTAAAAGTAAGTGTATGAAAGTTACCTCTATGTTTGCCTAGCTACAGAAAATTCTGTACAAAATTACACTGAAATAATAATAAGGATTTTCAAGTTAAATGCTAACAGGTTCAGAAATGTGTGACATTAGCATGCTTGTAGCTTGGCCCTTTATAAAAAAGAATTATCAGCCAATCTTTATTCAGATTACTATTCCATCTTTATAGTGATATCTCTCCAGCATAGGGCCACAGTCTTTAGCTGAGTGAAATGGCAATTTACATAACACAATGTGCATAGTATCTATCTCATGCCCTCCCATTCTGAAAGGAGATAAGGAACAAAGCAATAAAGCACCACTAAACTTTTCATTGTTCAGGTCAAAAAATATCATATTTTTTTCCATTGCAGGCATATCAGCCCCTCAAGAAAAGAATCAGAGGACCTGTGAGCTTCCACGTTCTTTCGTTATTTTAATAATATTTCATCCAGAGGATAATGTTAAGATTGTATTTGTTACTTCCAGTTTGGTTCTTCCAAATTTTAATTGCTCCACACTTTCCAACCTTAGCACTCTTATAATTTTGAATTGATTTTCTACATTTTTTTAAATAGGAAAAATACAAAGAATAGCATTAAATGAATCAAAAGATGAATGTGTATTTCATCTAGCATGTAAGAAATTCCAGTGAAGCCCATTCTCCTAGTTGATAATATTTGTATATCCCTTTTCCTCGGGGATAGTGTTCCATGAAGAAAAATTAAAAATGAAATCACAGAATGGTTGAAGTTAGAAGGGATGTTTGGATGAGGTTGGAAGATGGCCTCTAGAGATCATCTAGTCCGACCTTCCTGCTCAAACAGGGACACCTAGAGCACATGGCAAAGAGTCGCATCCAGGTGGGTTTTGCAGATCTCCAAAGGAGACTCTATCACCTCTCTGGGCTGCCTATACTACTTGAAGGTTGTATATGTAAATGCATAGAACCTCTAAAATCTCTAAAGTTTGTTCCTTGACAATCTTATGCATAAATAATTCAGGCAATTATTCACTATGATAGCAATAAGCAAGATAAAGATTGAGTTTAATTTTTCAGAAATGCAAAGAACAATCTTGAATATGGTAGTGGTAGCAAATCAGCACATATATTTTTTCAAAGGCATTGGGTAAATAAATAAATAAATAAAATAAAATAAGAGAGAGCAACAGGATACTTTCGGAGCTACTACATAGGAGTCCTGCCTAGGCGTTCTCAAAAGCTAAGCCGTAGCAGTGATAGAATACTTGAGAAGTGGGAGAAAAGTTGTCTTTTTTTTGAAAATAAAAAGAAAAAAACACTTTTTTTAAAAAAGTTGCCTCTCATCATTTGTATGAAAGCTATTTTCACATTTAAATGATATTTGATGTGTGCCCATTCTATTGATTTTGCACAAAAGTGGCAGGGTGGTGAAAGATCCATAAAAATGATTTGCGTGTAAAACTTGTGTTCATACAAATGCAGGCTGTTATGAGGACCACTGGAAAGTTTACAACATGGATCATATACTCAGAAGAAATTATTTAATCAGTACTTCACCTGGTAATAGCAAAAATACTTCAACATTTTATCCTATGTGTGCTAGTATTCATTAATGAGATTTTTTAAAAATAAAATTCCTGAGATATAACAACTGATTGTATAATGTTCGGGATATAAAACTCTTTAGAAGTGTCATGCACACAGAAATGCCTTAGCGTAGAAATGCAGACTGATGACTGAATGATGCAGAAAGTAATCCATATATCCGATGGGAGAGACAATTCTATCTTTATAAAATAATTAATTACTCATAAAATAATGGTAGTGGCCAATCATTAATACTTGGCCATCAAAGTTTATTGCATCAAAGTTTATTGTTGCGTGTTTTATCATGCTCCAAGAAATGATTAAGTACAACTCAATATGTTATTTTAGATCTGGCAGGATTGTCATGTGGTTAGGGATAGCTCTGGATTTTCTTCACTGCTTTTCCATTTAGCTGAGGTAAGTCTTTGAACAAATAACACAGATGTTCAATGTCTGTTTTCCTACATAAGATATTGAGCTAATAATAATAATTGCTGACTTTATAGATATGCAGTGAGATTAAATTAACTAGCAGCAGTAAAGCATCATGGAAAATAGCAGTCAAAAGAGGTTTTTCTATGATTAGAGACAGTTCAGGGTGTGTAAGGACTATAAGAATCGGCTTTCCATGGTTAAATAACTACCTTCTTCATAACTGCTTGTGTTGTAACTAACTATTGTAGGACATTCCACAATGCATATAGAATAAGAAATGGAAGTCTGACTGAAAGACTTACGTGTGCAATCTTGTGCTTAAGTTCATCATGAAAAGCTTGATGAAAGGCTGACAAAATGAAGGGTAACCATATCATCAGGAAAATGTTTTCTGAATGTTAGGTGTGAAAACATATCCTACAAATTTGCAAAGCAATTGAGCTTTTAACTTAGAACAAATCAGTGCCAACAGGAGGAAAAAAAAAAGCTGTTTTATCTGAAAAATCTGTATATGATTTTGAACACTAACTATGCATTAGAATGACCAAGGAATGATTATTCCAGACTGTAAAGGCATTAAGGCATATTTTCAAGGTATTTGATCAAAGGAATGGGGTGATTTTAAGTGAGTTATTTTCAAGTTACAGAGTAGGTAAAGCTCTGCAATGATTTTTCTGTAGTTAACAACTTTGAAAAGTTATTTGATACGTTGATATATAGTACAAGGATATACTGCACACTTTGATGTTTCCTAATTCCATTAAATATGTATTTTAATGAAGTACTAATAATAAGAAAAAATGTCGTTGACTGTCAGTAAAACCTGTGTTATAGTTAGTGCTTTGGCAGATGTGCACTACTCAGACTATGTATATGCATCAAATATTGTTTTGTGACAAATAAGTCATAAAAAGAACACAAAAATACCAGGCCAGCACTATTATCCACACAAAAAATCATTTCTCTGTTTTTGGTTATATCTAGAGATTGTTTTTCAGGCATCTTTGAAAGTCAAACACATTATTGGATATTATCTGTTCTGTGGTAACAGAATATTTATGCAAAGATTTGCTTCTTTTTTTTCCTCTACCCAAAGTATATGCAAAATATTTTTATAGAAGCATTTTGCATGGTTATAAACTACTCTTGGAGAAACTGAGAACATAACACAGAGACCAATTTTGTGATTTTGGACTCAGCAGAACAAAGATCCAGATTTCACTAATAATTCTTCTTTCTAGACAGAATGAATTGAAAGATATCCTACCACAAGGAAGTGTAGCATCCAGCACACTTGTCTGGGCTAGTCAAGGAGATTTGAATCCACTTTAGTCTGGCAGGTCAGAAACCTCTAAGAAAGAACTCTAACCTGAGCTATAGGAATGATGATAGAGAAGAAAACCCTTTGCAGTTCATGGGATTCATACAGAGGGTTTATTGCTATATTCGGGTTTATTGATCCCAGAAAAATGAAACAAAACATACTCATTAAAGCCACTGTTTCCTGGATTTATGCTTTGATAGGTCTTTTCTTTATTCCTTGCCTAAACAGAACTTGTAGATTCACTCTAGAGCTCCTTCTTGTTAGTCATCAACTTCCAAATTACTGAGACAATCCAGCAAGTGAGAAAGAAGGAAAATGCCCAGCTGTAACAGAGATGTACTGCCCATGGGAAAACCTTAGACTGGTATCTTTTTATCCTTTAGCCTTGTAGAGAGGATTGGTGAAGGAAGCAAGGAAGCAAGTCCTCCTGTGCTTAGATGTGGATGACTGTATCACAATTTTTCCTACAATTATACCTATTTGAGCAAAACTGGAGTATGGACTGGCTCATGTAGAGCACACCTCTCAAAGACACACACCTCTCTGCAGGGTAATACAAGAATCTGTATAGAAGCCTTTATTTTTTCAGTGGGAGAGAATATGATTTTGCCTTTTCCTCCTTTCAGGAACAAAGCCATCAAGTATGGGAATAAGCTATCAACAGGTATGTGAATAAACTAATTTTTTTTTAGTTACAACATTACTGATTCTCAAAGCCAACAGTTAATTTTTGTAAGTGGAAATCAAGATTTAATGAAAATGAAACCCTGAAACGGTCTCACTAAAAAGCCAACATGAAATGATCATAAAACAGGCTTAGTGATAGGGTTGATTAAAGCACAGATACTTTAAGTCTACCTACAATATAAATTCCTGGTTTCATATTGTTATGTCGCGATCTCAGTTTTCAATTCAAGAGAAATTCCATCTTCTCACCCTCCAGCAACACTTAAGGAAAGGTTGAAAGTTGAGCCAACTAAAATCAATTCAGTGATGCCTGTCTGGATTTTGAAACACTCCTAGATGGTAACTCTATGAGATGAGAACTATCTCTTGCAGCTCAGTAGAATTTATCTTTCAAGACCTATTTCTTCTCTAGACCAGAATTTAACATCATTCCAATAAGGGATGATGTCTGATGAAGAAGATTGTAACGTAAGATGTTGAAATACATGTAAAACATCTTTTTCTTTCCCATTAAAAATGGGCAGAACTGCTTTTCCAGTTTCCCAGGGCATGGTGGTTTTGTTTCTGTCCCTAGAAGAAATAAAATATTCCTGCAACATAGTTACTACTGCTCCATATATATGTAAAGACTATGATGCTGTGGTTACAGGTTTGAAAATGATAATAGGATTATGGTTTTGAATAAGTAGCAGAGAACCTCGCATGTGCTCAAGAACCTCTGTTGGTTTATGTAGCCTGTTGTTTAAAGTAGAGTCTACTGTGCTTTAATAGCTGCCACTATATGAATATATGAACCAATCAGAAGGCTCATGCCAGCAGGAAAAACTTTCTTCTATGCTTTCCTCTATCTTATTTTAAAATAAAACTCATAAAAAATAATAAATTGATAAAAATATTTTACAATATCATTGTTAATCATCTAGTAGTGTCACTGAATACCTTTGTAATCTTCCCAGCCCTACTACTTGTAGCCTGTTGTTTCTGAAACTATCAAATTTTTTTTCCCTCACTCAATCTCTCTTACTCGTGCTCTCTCATGTGCAACTGTCTACTCTTCTCACTGCAGAATGACTAATTAAGTGTTCAGACCTAGCAAGCCACCTCTTGCATGGGCCAGAAAAAGGGCCATACCTTTTCATGGAATATTTCATCAGATAACTGTAACTGAAAATGATGGAGTTTGAAATATCTAACCAGTTCTTCTAGGAATAAACATCTCTAACAGTTATTCCGAGAAGTACAATTATCTATATTACGTGCAATAGAGAGCAGTATTAACTTATAACATCACAAAAAAAGAGCTAATATCTTTGTAAATGTTTCTAAAACATAAGATTTTCTTTAATGGCTCATTTAACTTTGATAACCTTGTGGACAAGTTACAGAGGCTTAAGAATTAGATGGGATTTTACAGCTTTTTAAAGAACTATAATTCTCTGTTAAAGAGAAACAATTAATTCTGGTTTTATCTTTGTTATATATTGCACATTGTGACATAACCTTATTGGACTACTGTTGCCAATGACTAATAAATTGTCATTAAACTCATTCTTGGAAAACCTTATCTTAGTCAGGAGCTACAATTCTCCTTATAACTGTTATTGCTGGAAGGGAATATGTTTCCTATAAAGGCTTCAGGAGAAGAGATTTGTTAGAAGGAAAAATGTTTTTATTTAGTTTATGCTTCTAAGATGTGTTTAAGTTACACAAATAATAATAACCTTACAAGACCCTGTGGTAGAAAAGAACAAAATTTGAAAAGTAATTGTCTTATCAAGTGTAGTAGTCAGAATGACTGTGAGAAAATACAAACAAAAAATAGTAATTTCAAGGATATATCTATTTTTAACAAAATTATTAACAACTATCTTTTAACAAAAATTTTCAAAATTTTTGCTCTGTGAGTTTAGGATGCATAACAGCTAATCCTTTCCCTCTCTGCACAAGAGATAAAAATATGTATTGTCTTTTTGCCTTATACAACAGTATTAAAGTATGAAGAAATGCTGGTTGATTCAATGGTTCAATGCCTTTTTGAAATAATGTCCTTTCTCAGTGTCTTTGTGTCCTTCCTTTTCCAACCAAGGAACCAAGGTCTCAAATCGCAAAGCAAGATTTTGCATGTGCTTGTTTTGAGGGAGGCAAAATCTTCCTTTGAGTTATTTCCTCATGGAAAATCATAATGCATAATGTATGTGCTGAAGTTTTGCTTAAGGGACCTGGCAGCTGGAAGACTCATTGTATAAAATTCTCTGTTACAGTTAGTTATATGGTATTGTCTGAGGGGCTACACATTTCAAGGAAGAGATGGAGGGCCTATAACTGAGGTAAGAAGATATACATAACTTTTAATTCCCAGTAAAGTCCTCCTAAATAATGACTGCAGATATTTTTTCAAGTCCTAACATGTGGCTTTGAAAAGGAAATGGATTACTTTGAAGTCATTTGTAAAGGTGTTGGCTGCTGGGAAACCATTCACTTTCAGATGGTCACTTTGGAAAAGAAAGAAAAAAAAGTCAAATGAATTGCACATGGCTCAAAACCATCATTATCAGAGTGCCCTGTTTCATCCTCTGACATCTGTGGGAAACTCCTTATGTAAAATAAAGAGAAAAAAAAAAAAAGAAAAAGGAAAAAAGAATGAAGTTAGACGGGCAAACACACTTTTATCTGCATTCATGCACAACCAGCCCGCTCTGGTGTTTGGGGTGATGGCTCTCACCATGACAAAGTACCACTATTGCACCATAGACATTAGAAATAACTGACAAGTGCCCTTCGAAAATTAAGCCACTCTCTCAGCTATCAGGTTCCCCGTCGCACACATGTGCTCATTGATTGACAATGTTTCCCCTTCCGCTGGGCCGGGCTCACGGGGCAGCAGCCTGGTGCCTTGTTTTGTCAGCTGCGGGTTCCGTGGCGGCTAGGCGGCCGCTAGCCGGTGCGAGCAGGAATGCTGGGATGCCGCGCGCCCCGGGAAGCCCAGCCAAGGCCGCTCACCTCACAGGCTGCTCCAGCAACCAGCGTTCGAGCCTCCCGTGATGGCCTATGTCTGCAAATAACATCCCACTGCCGTTGGTTCAGCTTCCCCCAAATAAGGAGCAAAAGCAAAGACTGAGCCTTGGAAAGCTGAAAGACCTGTTAAACAGTCGGTGCAGACATGTAGGAAGTGAGTCATTTATATTGAACACCAAGGTTTACCAGCATTCATACCAGTATCAGGTATGAGGCCCAGAGCTCAGTGGTGGTTCTCAGAAAGAGTAGAAATGAAATCCCTTTTTTTCCCAGACTATCAAATGTAAACTGCAGGATTAACTAGGAAGGGAATGTAACTATTTTTGGTTTTATTTTTTTCCAATTATTTTTCCTAATTTTCTACCTATGTTTGAGGGCCAAATCCAGGAGAGAGGTATGTCCCCTTGAATCAAGATCACTTCACCCTTGCCTTTTACAGAAATCTAAAAGATCAAGTTTATGCGCTGAGAACTCAGGCAACATAACTTCAGCTGACAGATAGATTTTAACATTATCTTAATCTCTTTGCAGACAAATTAAATCAGTTACAGCTTTTTAGAAAGTGTAAGAGTCCTATTTTTACAGTACCTTCTGCCTTAGTTCTACGTCATACAAAAATTTCAGATTTTAGTTCATGTCTTTACACAAACCCACTTGCAGTCTTATATTCCTGTAAACAATTTCTTATATTGCAGTCTTCCCTCTCAAAATGGTCTTGTCCATTCACCCTCCCCTGAAAATCTACTTCCTGCTCTCCTCTCCAATTACTTCCTAATTTTGTGGAAGCGTTGCCACATTTAATCAATGCTGAAACAAAGTTATTCATTTTCACCTTCTCTCTTGCCATGATGTCTATAATTGGTCTAAAAATTTTGGAGTAAGAAAAAATTGTACATGTATTTTAGCATGATTGAACTTGAGTTGATTGAGGAGAAGATTTTCCTTCTGAAATAATACAGCATCACTCCAAGTACTTTTCGGCCTTTTGACTGTATAAATAACCTTTTGCACTTTAAGGGTCACTAGATCATGATAGTTTATAATACAATTATAGTCAGCACTCTGCTCTTATGGGCTGCCTGGTAATTTGCTTGTTAATATATTAGCACAAAGCATTGATCAAGTAGCTAATCCAATCACACGCTCGTTATTGATCTCGTATTGAGCATCCTGCCAGTGATCACTTTTTGCTCAGGCCCAGTCAATAGCAAATGCCAAATAGGCTCTCACACACCTAATGAGCTTACGAAATAAACCAAACATTTTCCTTTGCCCTCAGGGCTAGGATCAATAGAGAGCTTTTAGAGCAGAATTCAGATGATTTTTTCATCAACTTTTCCCTTTCTTTCTGCAAGCACTCAGGTTTGCATTAAGACTTCTATCTAAGACTTTCGTTCTAATTTGAAGACATCTGAAAAGCAGCTGCCATGTCTAAAATACTAGAGCAGCTGTAAACAATAAATCACACGGGTGAGGAATTCTGGTCTGCACATTGGCATATGGTCTGTCAAGCCAAAAAAATAGAGACATACAGAAGATCAAGAGGTCAGAGGTACCTGAAGTCTACGAAAAAAATGAGCTTGTCCCATATTTCATCCCAGAGAATCTCTTTCTCTGAAGGTAGCCTACACAGCATTCCTTAGCAAAAGGATCACCCTGGAGGCATGCTGGAGGGAGGCTAGGGAATAATTCAATGTAGTGGAAGGACGCAAGCCTCTTCATATTGCTGCTGTTACATTGAGGTTATTCCAATCTCAGCTGGTGGAATTTCACACTAAAGATGGAGATTCTTGCTGATGAAAAGCACAGCTTAATTATTCAAGAAGCAGTAGTATTTCAGTTGCATGCATAAGGGCCAAATAGTTGTTCTTTTACTTACAATTCCCAGTTGCTTACCATGGAGTATGTGAATGTGAGCCTAATGGATTTAAATTTACTCAGGAAAGCAAAGAGTGAGAGAAGGAAAGAGATTTTCTAGAAGAACCGATTTTTACTTATCACAAGAATTTTGTAAGTTTTATCAGATGTCTTTTCAGCTAAAACAGCTTATTAAGTCTCTGAGGAAAGTTCTGTGGCAAGAATATTTTCCACTTAGTCAGAGGCCTTATAGCAAAACAATAGTGCAATAATAGTAGTTTCTATTAGATCATAAAAAAAGAATACAAGATTCTTAGATCTTGAATATCCTTGCTTCAGTTATTACTATTAACACTATTTTATGTAGCTAGGTTGCATTTTCACTTTAATCATTTTTATTCCATGATCTTGATTTGATTATTGTGCTTACTATTTTCCTTATAACCATACCAGATTTGAATTACACAGAGACACGATCTGAATATAAACCAGGTACAAATTTAAAATCTTTAAAGTATTTGTAAAGTGTAAGTTTGCAATTCAAAATCATTACTAAAACAATCTGATTACTCGCGTGGAAAAAAAATGGTCAGCTAAAAACCCTGGTAATAGCTTTTCAGAACATTTATTTTATATTAATCATTATTATACATTACAAAGAATATTTTTATGGCAGATTTTTAATGTGAAACAAAAATAAGTACATCTCATGCCTGTTCTCCTGACCTTCTCAAATACGTACCTTCAGATTAATACTGAAAATCCACTGTTCTGTAGTTGTGACATACTCCTCATGTTGTTTTAGGTGCTTTTACTGAAAAATACCTCACTGTCTCTTTCCCTGAAAAATACCCTAAGCCCACAAGAGCACCACAGCAGACCTAGAGGACAATGGCAGCTATGTGGTGGTGCACTATTCACTCTGCTACAGTCCCAAAGGCTAACTGTGAGCAGACTGGAGCCACCTTACACTTTCTGGACTGTAGGCAACAGTTTCTTCCTTGACATGAATGCCCTTTTTCTGTGCAAACATAGCCTGCTAGATTGAGTTGCATCTACAGCATGCAACCGCGTATCAGGAGAAACTCCAGTAAATCAATGGACTCAGCAGTATGCATGCTGTATGAGCTCCAACCAAGTGCATATGAACTGCTTGGATGAATAAGGGTTGTCAGAGTCAAGCTAGTAGTCTCTAAAATTGAGGATATAACTCTATATGAGAAAGTTCATAAAATCATCACATACTCTCAAGCAAACAGTAATCTTGTACAGCAGCTCTAACTCCCAAATAAATCACTTAGTGATCAGCTGCCTGCATAAACAATTAAATTGATACAAATACTCAGGTTTTGCAAGGACTAAAACTACTTGGCTTAAGTTATACATATCACACCAGCAATACACTCTATAATTAACTGTTTTAAGTAGGGAAAGATGAAAGTCAAACATTAGAAATGTGTTCTTCTACTATTATTTAATCCCTTACCATAAAACATAAGTTTGAGTAATTTCCAGGGAAGAGATTGAATTAATAGAAATAAAGAACAAACATCTGAAGATTATATTTCTCATGTTTTTCCTTATTCACCATTAACAAATATCCTCTGGGAAAGGGTTTTCTTGGCTTCCTGACAAACAGTAAAATTCATGCTCACATGAAGCAAGTATCTGAGAGGTACTGAGAGCTTTTTGGTGAAAATGAAAGATATTTCTAAGATGGCTGGAAGAAGATTTAGCATATTATGTTTAGCCATATATTTTATCATAACTTGAATTTGTGTTATTCTTGGTTATTTCTGCAGTGTTCATGTAAGCCATTCTGAAGTTCTACAGTGGTGACGAAGTAGCATATCTTTACGAAAACAAAGCTACCCATAGCAAGGATAACTGTATAAAGGAGCACAGAAAGAAAGAAAGAAAATAAGGATTTCAGCATTTTTTCAAGATGTAATGATATGGATAATGAGACTAGAATAGCAAATTTAATTAAATAACTCAAATATTATGTTAGAAACATAAGCATAAGTGGAAATATTTATTTTTCTTATTTGCCTATGAAAACTGACAACAATGTTAAGCTTCATCAAATACAAGATATGCATGAGCAGCAAGAAGGTAGGAAAATGTTCCTTTTCCCCAAACTGTTTGGATAACTATTTTTTTGTTGTTTTATTCTGTTTTTAAAATAGTGGATAAGAAAGAAATTCTCTGCTTAGATCTGAGTAGGCACCACTGCTTGATAGAGAACTCTGCATGTGACTATTATCTCTTTCTTTATACTATTATTTCAAGAACAAAAAAAATCACAAACTCATGCTCAGCTTAGTTGCCTTGTGGAATAAAAAGGCATTAGACAGACTATCAGAGATGTAGTCCATGGGAGTCCAAAGCCTCTAGAATGTTAATTGTGTTCGGAGAAGTGATGATGCTAAACTGAATGTCTTCCCTTTGTGTAATCTGATTTAGGGAAAAATTAAATTCACCAGGAAATAATAATATGAAGCACTATAATGCTGTTTTGCAGGCATTACTTTTAGTACATACATTTGTTCTAACATATAAGAATAGCTATTTAAATAGCTATGAAAGCCTCTACACTTTAAATAGATATGAAAAAAGAATATAAAATTAGTTTTCACTATTTTTCCTGTGTAAATATCTTAGAAGCATTATTATACTTTAAAATAACTTTTATATATTCTTCTCTAATTCTAGAAAATGGACAGCTTACAAAATAACATACTAAAAAAACTGTCATCCAGAAACCTCAAATCAGCTACCATAGCTGTAGTAAATACAGTTAGTACCCTGAAGAGAGTGAGAGAGATACTTTTCAGAAAATAAATTATCTAAATGTCACAGAAAAATCCAAAATGTGCATATTAGACACCCAATTTAGTTAAAACTTTGAAAAAAGGCAAGGTTCAGACTTGCTAGGCTGAGTTAGGTCCTACCTTGGCTGAATTCAAATGGAAATTATATTTTAATTAATTACTCCTTAAAGAAACAATGCTCAGAGCACAAACTAGACGATATCTTGTGTGTTGGTTGAAAATCCTGGCTATCACTACCAGTGTGTTTAGGTCTAGTACTTCATTGCTTGTGACTCATTTAAATCTGTGATTGCCAGCATCAAGGACAGAGGAAGCCGCCTCCAAACGTTGAAGAAACGTTGAATTCTCAGGCTACCAAGGGTACTGAGGCATAGATAATAAAATCAGTTCTCCTTGCATGGCAGTGGGCTGCACATCAGAATATCCCCTTGAGCCGTGATGCATCTCAAGGTTACTACTCAAGGTTCCGAGATGCCTTTCCACAACAAATTTGTGGTAAGTGAATATAGCATGTTTTCTACTTTGTAACTGTGCAAAAAACTCTTAGTAATAAACTGTTGACCAGGTCTGGAACTAGGATTGGATCCAGCTGTACTCAGACTCCTCTCAGAAGGGGTTTGGAAAGCAAGGGGGTCCAATCTGAACCTTGTGACTCAACAGGAAGGTGTCGAAGACAATTGTGTATTATCTTAAACCTCCATGCTGTGAATAAATAGCAACCTTGACATAGAATCTCATGAAATCATTGTCCACGTCAATAAAAGTTATTATTATTTCTTTTGTATGAGCGAAGTACATTTTGCCACTCACTCCCGCCACCAATTGTTCCATGACAACCGCCCCTGCTGCAACTTGAGGTCATTTTCTCACGTCCTAAGATGGTCGAAACATTGTGTGGTTAAGTCAAAAGACTTAACTAACTCTTTTCTTTTCCCCTTCAAGGGTGTTCTGCTCAACAATGCTGTTATTCTTTTATATCTAAAATGTGGTATAGACTTTGAGTTATTAGCGTATAATCTGTCATTTCTCAGAAGGTGCTCGTCTCCTTTTCTGATTCCTAGCTGGAGTATGAGGAAACTGAAAGGGAATTCATAAAGCCAGTTGCTGAGGTTAAAGCATTTATGAATACGTACAAGGATTGAACTTGTGTCTAGTAGAATTTCAGGACCACCAGTAAAACATTAACAAAACTGCAGATGACTCTAAAGAAATACTCTATTGGGAATAACCTTGCTAAATCACTTCAATGATCTAGGTGCCACCATTAATCTAAAATGATTTTATTAGTTTTAATCTGGCCTTTTAAGTGTGTTAAAAGCCAAATATGAAGTTTTTATTTTGTACTACCATCTTTTTCATGTTGAAAAATAATTTATTCCATAATTATTTCCATTTCAAGGCTACAACTAGTCTTGAAATAAGCTAACACCTGACATCCATTAAAAAAAATGAATGGCTTGCTCTATCCAAAAGATTTCCTTCATTCCTAATCCCACAAAACTCTCACAAAAGTAGTGGCAGCAACCAAGCCAAATCTTTACGATTCATTCTGTATTGAAGTTTAATGTCTCTCACAGAAGAATGACTCTTGAATGTGAAATCAAACCTTCCAGAAAACTATTTAATCAGTTCTACTCACAGATTTACGCAGTGTAAAAAATATTATATTATCTCAAAAACAAAGGCCAAGTACATTTCAGATAGCTACTTCTTTTTAAGGAGAATCTCTAAATACACACAAATTCTTGAAGGCTTTGAGTCCCATCATGAGAGATGTCAGGCTTAAGCTGTAATAAGGCATGAGTAAGCTATCTTAAAAAAAATTAAATTGCAAGTCTAGCTTATCCATAATGAGTATCTGTGATATAATAACTTCAGAGTGTCTAATCTCTCTAATTAAAATAATTGATAATTACAATACTTAAAATAGGTTGTAATTGCACATAGATAAATACATTTATGCCTATATGTGAGTGAGATGTAACAATTTAGGAATTAGAAGGCAGATCAAAAAAGTCTTGCCAGTCATGGGTGCAGTACAATCCTTATGCTGTTTTGAGTATTTCTATTGGTATTACACATTACTCAGAAACTTAGATTCAGACACAGAAGCCATCTGAGGTACTGACAGCCACCTAACCATCGTGCCGTAGAACTCTTTGTGAATTCAACATCAGCATATTTCCCAATTCTCAACTTTATGGTCATAGTATGTAGTGCAATCCCATGGGATTTTGTGCTCCAAATATGCAATTTCTGCTTTGGGAACATGTGCAGTATATAATATAAAGTATATAATGTAATATAAATAAGATAGCTCCTGTCCAAATATTCTTAGATACTTATAGTTCTCTTTGGTCATCAGTCCTACTTAAGAATGAGCAGAAAGACTACATCCAGTACATGTTTTATGCACTGAACCAAACAGAAATGGACATTCCAGTCAAACACCTTTCACTGAAACTGCCCTGCACTTAAATTCTCTGTGCTGGACCAGTGTGGCATCATCTGAAGCAAGAATATGTCAGACCTAAAAATACAGGACTTAATACGCTTATTTCCCAAAATAAATTTATTGTTGATAAAAGATACAAATCACAGGTCTAATGTGCTCACTGAAAAAAGTTCTGCTTAGTGAATTGTCACCATAGTCTGTATCACTCAAATATATAGCCACCATGAAGCAGAATTCCCAGAAAGAAGCATTACTGTAGCTTGTCTCATGCAGTTTTCTATAGCAAAACTAATATCAAATGTTTTAAAATATGTCTTAGCAAGAACAGATGGAAGTTAAGAACCCAGCCACATTTTCTGAATATGTCTCTAGAGACAGAAACACAAGCAAACTCCTTCTGCACAGACATGTTAGCAGTTCCATAGCAGCTCCTTCCACAGCACTTATTGCCTTTGACACCATCACTGTGAGTCTGTTATTTAAAAGGAGTTATTCTTTAGTGAAACTCTGCAATAAGCAATAACCAATACTGTATGTCCTCAGTTTCCTGCTGGAGTGGTAATGGGCAGAAAGTCAGTGCATTATTGCTGCCATATGTCTCTGTCATATTGATTTAATTGGTTGTCATAAAAATCTGACAAGAGGGAAGCCAGTTCATAGCTGGGTATGGGCCAGAGAATACTGGCAAAGGGTCTACTTGGATCTCTCAAGAGACTCCTTATCTTCTACCAATGTCATTGAACTTGTTGTTTGGTCCATAATCTAGAAAAAATCCATTTTATGGATGGAAATTCAAAACATCACTGATTTTCGAATCCAATCTGCCTTAAAGAGCTGTAGAAAAATCTTATGGAGTGTGGAAAACTATCCATATTAGAATTTTAATTGCCTGAAATAGAAAATGTTTTTACTGAGCGCAACAGATGGACAGCCTCTTCATTTGTCTCCATATCATCCATCCATAAATCTGTGCTGTATTTAAACTATTTCAATCTTTCTTTAACATCAAAAGACAACCACATGCAAGAGCATCCATATTACATAACAGAATATTTAGCACTTGCATGAGAACTGTCATACAAGAAGCTTAATATACTCTTACATATCTGTGGTTTACTGCAGGGTAGCATTGCTACCCACATTTTAGAGAAAGGAAAACATAGATGCTAGAGAAATTACATGACTTGCTTATAGTATGTGGTAAAACCAGGAATGGACTCTAAAGGCTCAGTTTTTGAGCCATGTACATGACTAAAAGAACTGTCTATTTCTATTTTTTAATCTGCAACCCTGGCTGTTGTGTGAAAACTTTCACCTCATTTGAAAGAAGAAAACAAAACCAGGTACTTTTCCTACAAGTAGAAAATATAATAGCTAATGTGCATGGTTATTTAAATGTTGTTTTTATACCTATACCTACATGTGTAGTTCATATCACTTAGGTTCATCCATCAGGAAGACGAGCCAATTAAGTCAATGTCCACTGCCTGGTTTGACTCTCAGTTCAGTTTCTTAGGTAACTCTTTCTATTGTAGCATAGATATAGCTAGAGAATCATCCGAGTTGTGACAAACACACAAACTACATTTAAGAAAGGATTTGGAAAAAAAATGAGCAGTGTGGTGTATTGACTTATAGTAATACAGCTTTATAAATACTTTCAGGCATATGGGCATTGCCACAGTTCCAATTAAGACTGGTTTTAGGGAAAGTGCTATTTTAAAAGTTCAGTGGGTAGTATCATATTCAATATCTTACATTAATTTATGAAAAGGAGAGATGCAGACTTCAAGCTAATCATCAACTTAGATGTTTATTGTCAAAGTTGCTCATATTAGTTATTTTAAAAATGTTAGAATAATATCAATTATTCTAAAATATTAGTTATTCTAAAAATGAACTAAAAGTGAAGGTAAAAAGTAGTGTAACATTTAAGACAGCTAAATATTTCCTTTTTTGTTATTTTTTCCTCCTCAGAATACACATAGAGGAATAGATCCACCAGACTATATGCGTCGGTATTAACTAGCAAAAGAATATAGTAAATTCTTTAGACTGAAAGATCTATTAATGTAGGTAATTTATAAATCTACACATTTATGTCTATAAATTTGTCCTGTGCAATATACAGACCTGACAAGATCATCTGAAAAAAAATCAAATTGAATTCTGAATTCTCATGCTCTAGTAAATCATCAGCTAGTTAAAAATGAACTTAAATATATAAATTAATATCAAACTACTCCTGAGAGATGATTACTAAAACCAGTATACCATCATGATAAGAACTGTACAGCAAAGGAATCATCTCGAGTAATTTTGAGAATTTTGCTGCAGCAATTAATATGATGCCGATTAGCCAAGGACAAGGTTTCCAAGCCATGAAATTGATTGAACAGATTCTGCACAGTAACTGAGGCCTGTATCAAAATACCCAAGTGAATAATCATCTGCTCAAATTCAATAGTATTAAAATGGAGAGACCGTAGCCAATTTAAGCTACTATGGTATAAACCTTAAGAAGAATTCCTGCTACTAATATATTTATTCAGTGTTCACCACTAAGTGTCAGATGAAGTGACTCACCCTGAGGAGTTTATTCAATATGATAGGAAAAATAAACCAGTTATACCATATTCTTTGGTGAATTGTACCCATGCAATCCTACTTTCTTCTGTTGGTTTATTTAACACAAAAGCTGGTGCAAAACTGAATTCAACATTTGTATGTTAAAACTCTGATGGGTTTTAAAATCTTAAAAGCTTAGCATGCTGTTACCAAGCTTTAACACAAAAATCAATTGCATTAGAGAGACTAAGCAGTTTATTGAAGACCCTTTATTTTCCTCTGTGAAAAGCTTATCTGAAATGGCTTTAGTCTGTGGCATCAAATTATTTTTTTAAGAAAAGGAAAAAAGATTTATCCAAGAATCAAGATAACGAACACCAGAGTGACACTATTTTATCCAATAGTCAAGGTAGTGAGTGTATTTTTTTGCCTGTTAAGAAACATAAATGTCTTTAAATTTATTAAAGTTAAAATAAAAGTTTGTAATATTAAAGCAGAAGAAGTCTAAACTGTTAGACCACTGTTATTTGGTTTTTAGACACGTAGTGAAAGACAGGATTTAGACACATCTCTTTAGACTACCTGAAAATCTGATAAACCTCATAACTTTCAACCAAATGGCATGAAAGGAGATTTTGGCTTTTCTTCTTCTCACTTGATGTCTCTATAGGTGTTAAGCTCATCTCACAAATATTCAAGCATACTTTTCATGTTTATTATTGGATTAAACATGGAAGTGAGGACCCAAAACTTAGGGATCAAATCTTTATTAAATAACAGTGACATGGTCAAAACCAGCACTTAACTGCTTCTTAATCCCTTTCTTCCTTCGCGGACCTCTGCTTTACCTTGTAAAATAAGAGTTGGGCAAAGTTTTCCTGTTGAAACACACTTTCAAAATCCCCAAGGCACTTTGGGAGTTTGTGCTTATTTAGATCATTGATATAATGAGAGACAGGTAACACAAGGATACAGTCCCACTCAGTGTCATCTGCGGGACAGTGCTGAAGAATTCTGGCTACCATGGGTTCGAAACAGTGTCTTCCAGTGGCTGCTAACTACAGCCATAAAGATAAAGGCTGGTAATTCCCAGACACTCAAGAGCTTTTGGTTCCTGTTGGAGCCCATGAAGCCAGCTGTCTCATGCAAAGCAACATCTGCCATGGGTCATGGCTTTTATAGAAGCTCAGAGGGCGTCTAGGAGCAAGAACTTCAGAGGAAGTGGCTCTCAGCTCTGTCTACCCGGTGGCTAAGCACTGTTTGTCATTTCATTCCGAGAGACATTAAGGCACCACTGCTTACTTAAAAGAGTGGAGCTATACTGCTGATTGAGAGAAGTTTTTGAATGTGTCAGTATGCTGTCAGTAATTCCTCTTGATATTAAAACCACATCAAAAAAGACATGTTGGAGAATTCTCTATGTTTTGCCCTATTTCATTAACACAGCTAGAAGATGGACCAAAAGTAATTATTAAATCAGCTTCAACAAAATTAAAGACTAATTTTTCACAAATTATCACATTTGTTTTGTTGCTCACATTTTTTCCCTAGTATAAACAGAGGTGAATCAGATGAACGTAAAAGAAATACGCATTAGCAATTGGAGTAGTCTCATAGAAACCAGTAATTTACTTTCTTCAGAATATAATCCCCTCTGAAGCAGTAAAGTCTATTATGTTCTTGGTACTCACTCATCCCAGCAATACTCTGTAGTGCTGACCTGCTCATCAGCACTGCTTTTAACATCACTGTTCTGCAAGTTGAAATCAGGGACTGTATTCTGTTAAATATTTATATGAATATTTAAATTCTTAATGCATTTAATTTTGGGTTTTTTTTTTCTGTCTGTATGTACCCTTTTCTCTTACTTTACTATTTAAAAAAAAAGTAATGCTAGCAAACACATCACAACACAGATCATATTTGGCATTTTTAAGGCGTCTTTTAATCCTGAAGGACACAATCAGTTTATGATTTTAAACCAATCTTTCTAAAAGAGAAAAAAAAACTCACCAAAGAATCTCAAGTGCCTTAGAGTACTCATGATTTATTTTTGATTAATGCTTAACTTAACAGTTCCACCAGCATTAGAAATCAGTTTACCAGTATTAAATATTAAAATAGTAGCTAAGTAAGCTCTGCGTCCAGCTGTGAATACAATAATTAATAGTTCACAGCAATATAGCACACTCTAGTAGAAGATAATAAACAGTATATCATCACTCTATCAGAAATGGCTGGTGTTATCACTCTTAGTCCCATATCAACACAATCATAATGCCAGGAGCCACACAGGCTGTTCAGGGGAAAAGTGTTGGAAAATGGTCTACAGGCAAAAGACTACAAATACTCTCCAAAATCCTTGCTGTTCCATTGCCTACCATGGGGTTAGGGTGAGCCAAAGCAGAATAAGGCAGAGTCTTCACTGGCTTGCTTAACCTCATAACTAGATTACATGGCAGCCTCCATCTTTCATTTTACAGATATCACTTGGCTTGGATGATTCTCTTAAATAGCTCAAGAGTTCTGACTAACATCTGTGGGCAGATCACTCCCTCTTTATATAGTGTAATCATTTGGAGAATTTAATCAATATAATACAAGTAGTTATATTGTGGTTATCCACCCTGAATTAACACAGAAAATGCTACAAGCTCGCTAATTAGCAGCAGTAGTACCTCCTTTTTTCAGATGATACTTCCAATGACAAAGAACCCACTAATTTCATGGTGAACCACTGATTCAGTGAAATACAAGGACCCAAGTGTCACCTGCTGAATGACCAGAGTCACCTTCTGCTCTACCTATGTCTTTATTTTCAGGATTATCATCCAAGTATTGAGAATGTTTAGGATATGTAAAATATAGTAGATCAGAGAGATAATCTTAAGAATAGAAATATAATTTTAGAATTAATTAATTAATTTATGGACGCTCAAAATTATTTGATTGATTTTAGTTCTGCAAAAATCACGCATTTCTTTTTAATAACAAATATATATCTGAAATCCTTTAACAGTTAAAAATATATATTTTCAGCATACAGAAAGGGTTCTTATTTTAGCACTTTGTTAGAATGTTAGTCTGCAGATACAGTAAAGATTAGATGTCTTGTCTATATTGGTCTGTTTCAGAAGTAATTAACAAATGTCTTAAGTATCTTGACAAATGATTCAGTTGTGTAAGCAACAGGCAACAGTGGACAAAGAAAATAGGAGCTGAGATTGTCAGCATGAGGGATTTCACTGCAGGAGAATTGCTGTGGCTTTCATTATTTCAACGATCAATGGATGTTGCCATAGAAACTACATACTTAGCAAGCCCTGTAAGCAAAAGAAATATGATAAAAGCAAAACTAAAACATTGACAGGATAAAAAAAAAGATATTATATTTGTCAAACACATTTCTTAGTTTCATATTTCCTCAATAACTGATGAGATTATTAATAACATTATCAAATATACATACAATACTTTTATACAGGTGCATCATGCATTATAATACATAATACATACTTAAAATCAGCATCAAACTAAGACCTGTTTAATTTCAATAAGTAAGCTAAATAACACTGAATTATTTGACTATGCAAAAATAATATTTGGTTTCACACCAAGATATTAGCCCTCTATAAATAATAATGACCAGCTATTTATATCCCTTGCATAACGCACTGTCTTTACTTAGAGGAAAACTAGCATTTAAATATTTACATGATCTTTTGCATGTTCTAGAAAGTACTTGCATATACAGTCACCTGCTTGACATATATAAACATTGAAAATCACCTGCATAAGAGCTTCTATTTGCCCATTGCACACATTTTATGTTGATTTGAATATTTTTATTTAATAAATGAAGCTTCAAACTCTTCCTGCATCTATTTTGAATAGTCAAATAAATAGCCAATCTGAGATTTTAAAACAAGTGAGATTAAAGAGATCTAGAGATTTTGCCTCTAAGTATATGATATACAAGTTAATCCTGAATTTAGAAAGAATCCATGGCGTATACATTGTGAATACATTTTTGTTGATTTTTTATAAACACAGTTTTCTATAAGTTGATTTCTGTTATGCATCATTTCAGCAATAGAACAATATATTTATTTGTTTATTTTTTCCTTTTAGAATCAATTCAATAGGTATATACAGAAAACGGGTTCTAAAGTCAGGATACGAACACACCAGAACTGTAAATCCTCTTATTTCATTTTCTAGTCCAGGTTAATTGGCAGACCGCGTAGCATTGTCTAACTTCCGCTAGGCTGGAGGATTTGTTGACACAAGGGTCTTCACCATTAACCACTTTAAAGAGATGCATTAAATAAAATCTAAGGGAAGGAGTATATTTGAGATATCAAGGAGAGAACTATGCTAAGTAACCAAAAACATCATCTATATTAGTATCTTCATACAAAGAAAAGCAGTTTGAGTAATACAGAAAAATGAACAAATGATACATTTGCCTTCTATTCAACATCAACTTGTTCATCTAGACATCATGAATAAACCTTCTATTGCCATATTACTTCTCAATAAAATGGAGAAAATTATTAATATATAGAAATGATTACTTGCTTTTCATTTAAAGTTGGTGCTTTTAATTCCAAAGTCTCTTGAAATTTGTCAATAAGCTCTTGTCACTAGGTTGCATTAGAAATCAAATCAAGTGTTGCACAAAAGTTCACACAGGCACTGTTGAAAATCGTGCAAGAATAATTAAAGAAAAGGAAAATATTCCAAACTATTTAAAAAGTAGAAGGAGAAAAAAAAACCCAAAGAACCAACAATTTAAATAGGACATTTCTGGTTTGTACTGATTTGGTCCATGATTTGGTCAGTTTAGCCATTTTAGCTGGACTATTAAAAGTAATCCTAAGAAAAGATATTGAGTCTTCAAAGATCTCATTCCCTTATCATCCTAGAGGGCTAAGATTAATGTCTACTGTGGGACTGTGCCAGGAACACAGTCTTTTCTTGTTAACGCTGCCCCTGGAAAAGAGAGAACTATAGTAAACCTCTTAACGCACTTTCCTCTTACCGTGTCTCTAAACCCTGTCACACAATTTGAAAGGATATTAGAACAGACAGAGAGTGCAGAGTTGAAATCAAGCATAAGTCCTTATTCCATGAAAGCTTTGCATATCACAGGCTCTGTGCTGTGAAATGGTCAACTGTTTGCCCCCGAGTCCTCATCCATTACATCCACATAAAAAAGACAATCACATGGTCAGAGCTGTGTGAACTGTTGGATGCTGCCTCAATCTGGCAGGAGAAAGGAAGTTCATTGCCCAAGACAGCTAGCTCAATATATCCTAAGGGATTAAATTTGAGTCAAGCCAGCTGAAGGAAGCCAAAGACAGACGAACATAAAATCAACTTGGTTCTTTGCAGAAGAAAGGAGCTGAGGCTGTTAGTGGTGTGCCTGTCCTTTGGACTAGGAGTCTCCCAGGTAGAGAGTTCAGAGCTATACAATTGATCAAGGCAGATCACACCAGAACAAGAACTCCTTAGAGAGTGGAGTAATATAGTTTGCAGCATTTCTGGCAAGAGGAAATCACTAGTACGTGGTTTAACTTCTTTTGTTCAGTTAAAATTGTCCACATTTTATTTACTGTATTAATTACATTTTTAAAAATCTGCATAATTGACTGATACCTATGAAGACAAAATTGCTTCACTGGAAAACCACTAAATACACTATGACTATCTAGCTGAGAAGAAAGAGACAGCATTTGTAAAGGATTTATTCGTGGATAATTCTCAGATATTGGAAAGCAGCAATTATTTTTTTCTCTCCACCTCAGCAACAATTTTTGAGATAAAAACAAATGAGGCTTAAAGGTATGGATCCATCTCCTCAGTTCACACATTTAAGTGAGGAACCAAGCCTATGTTCTCAATGTAGTCACCAGAGGAACAAGAACATAAAGGAGAAATAAGACACATTTACATAATTTTACATATGAACAAGGTAGAGTGAAGCTGGGACAACAAGATAGAGTGGAGCTGGGCCATACCCACAGCCATTCATCAAATTGATGACAATCTTCAGAGTAAGACTCAAGAATATAGTCCTTAGCCATTTTGGTCCAGCTGGTATTCAGCCATGAGGAGAAACAAGTTCTAAGTTAGGAGAATCAACAGCAAACTGGGCAGAGATAAAGGAGAAGGCTAATTTTATGTGATTGGATTGATAGGATAATAAGATTATTCAAGGGCTAGGGTGCAGAATTCTCCAGTTTTCTTAATTGTTACCATGCTCCTTGGCACAGCTTTAGTCAGGGCCAGCTAGAACTTGCCCAAGGAAGCCTCAGACATGAGCTGTGGTCTGTGCTCACAGGTATAATAGGGATTTGGTGATGAAGACGTGGAACAGAGGTTAGCTTTATGAATGTAAACCTGTCTTTGCTCTTTATTGTTATGGTCAGAAATTAGGCCTTCCTGGCCACACTTGATCTACAAGTAAAGAAATAGTCTAATTATGTTTACCGCTATTTCAAGGACCACTTTTGAAGTCACATTAAGAAGGAGTTACGGGAAAATAAGTTGTACTAGATTCACTAATTATTCAGTCTTAGACTGCCTTCCTCTAGAAACTTAATGTGTTTTATTTAGCCAAGGAAAGGTTAAGAAGTGGCCTAATCATAATTTACATATTCACTTTAGTTTCAGGCTTCCAATAATATTTGTTACTTTTCTCAATCTTCTGTAGCTTTTCTTTTTTTTTTTTCTTTTTCTTTTTTTTTTTTTTTGCTACAGTGGATTATTTAAACAGAAACAATACTGCCTATTGTACTCTCTTCCAACTCTAAATTGATATTCCTAGTTCATACCTAGTCCTTTCTTTACTGAGGCTCTGGGTTCTTTTCCATGTCACCTAATTCCAGATGAATGCCTCCCATCTGGTATGCATGACCTACTTTGTAGTCCTATATTAGCAGGACTAATTGAAGAAAAATTGATGGAATCACATTCCATCTGAATATATGCTTCTACCAAAATCATGTTTGCTTCAACCAAAATCATGATTGTTGTTATATTTTCTTTTATTTTATTTTCCTGAAATTACCTTCTGGAAGAAAAGTTGTAAGGGCAATACTGAGATTTATGAGATTAACAGTTTGAAAATAAGATATTTGCCTTTACAAATGGAAGTATTTTTCAGCATTAAAAAAAAAGAAAATCATATTAAAATGCAATATAAGTCAAACTAATGTCAACTCCAGATTTCTAGATTTTTTTCTGCTTCCTGCTAAAAGTAAAAGTCTATAATTTTTCCTTCCTGTTTGCGATGAAGGCAAATTCATTAAGACAGATTTTACTGTCTTCCATACTCCATGCAGTTTGCATAAAGGAAGTTCATTATCAAACAATCTTTTCCTCATTGTACCATATAACTGTATTTTAATCCTCATCAGTTTCATAGACAATGACTCTATATTTTCCATTGAAATCACAATGGAAAATATATATAGATCATTCATGAACAAGATCTGGCAAGACATAATTAAACTCCATGCCCCTTTTTGTTGGAAGATTTCATATCTGAAATTACTGTTTGCAGATCAGTTTAATTTCTTACATACGAGTTATGCAAAATTTTTATGAAGTTATTTTTAATCAGAATCTTATGTCTTACCGAGTCAAATGCTTTACATTGTCAATACAGTTAACTTCATCAGTCAAGCTTATAGTTTCATCAACAAACAATTTTTTTTTGTTTTACAGTATTCATATTCCATGAAACCATGTCAGCTGGCACTGATTACACAAAGACGTTTTCATTTGTTATTTGACTATGCCTAAGATGAACTTCTCCACAGCTTTGTTCAGCAGGCTAGCTGGTGTGAAAACTCATAATACACTATGTATCTTTTTGTATATCAGGACAAATCACTTTTTTTAACAAATCAAGATTAATGAATAAGAAAATGTAATGATTAACTTTTAGGTATGGTGGTTGCAAGTTTTCCAATTCCATTTTTCCATTTTTCCCATTGATTTAAATTGTTTTACAATACTCAATTTTATTTAAGATCCTTAATAGTTGATATTGATTTAAAATCATTTTTGAAATCTGTTTTATTCTAATCTATTATAGATATATAAGTATATATTTATATACATATACTATATGAACAATAGGATTTCAATTTTTTCTGTTATTTTTTAACAATTACGTGTTATATATCTGATAGCTTCTTTTCTCAATTTTCAGCAAGGATATTACTGTTGATAAAACATTTATCTATGCATCTGTATATATGAACCTGTAGGTTCATATATAGGTATATGAACATATGTTTCTATGGTTTGTGTGGCATATATGTATACAGCATAGCTGATATTTCCAAGTCTCTTCCTAGTTGGGATGACTTTCTAGTCACAGAAAATATTTTGTGGGTTTTTTTCTGAAATCCTTTACATTCCCTTATAAAACTTTGTTCAAAAAGTCTCAGCCAACAAGTTTAGTCCAGTTCTACTCTAGTGGCAATTTAAAGCAAAATATTTAGAACTTATACTGTAACAGAGAGGTCTCAGTCTCATCAATGCTATAATATCTTATGTCTCTCTGATTTTGCCAGCCATTCAAGAGCAACAATAGTGGTGTAATTTTTTTGTATGTATTAAATGTTAATCCCTTTATATATAAGAAACCACAAGCGTAGGCTAATATGATGCACATTTATCAAATATGAAACATCCACCCACACAGTAATTCTAATTTGGTTAAATACCATGTAAATACGATTAACAATTATTTTGCTATCTAGCAAAGTAGATTCAAAATATTGCATAATAGTGTTTGGGACACTAGTGGTTTAGTAGCACTGTACCAGGTTTCCTAGAAAAAAAAAAAACAAGTTATTGTAATAAGCAAGTGTCTGAGGTAAAAAGACATGGCCCATTAAACAGTTGTCATTATGGGAAGCTGTATTAAGCACAGATATTAAATGCATGTAGAGCTGCCATGTGAGAACATTCGGTTATTCCTTTCTTTTCAGCTCTTGGTGCTTGAGCCTTACCTGCCATTCAGGCTGTATCCTCCCTGTGAAAGAGACATTTGCATGGGGCTCTGACTCCATAAATCCATTACACACTAAGATCTTATTATTTTAACAAGGCTCCTTACTGTGTCTGTTCCAAGTGGACATTAAGGCTGAACACCAAAGTAAACAGTGTGGACAATGAACTTCATAATGGTAAACACCTGATGACTGTTTCCACCAGCCTCTTCCTTTTCTTTTCTTGTCTGCTGCCCATTATTTGGTCCTCCTGGTAGCAATTAGCTGTCATCAGGCTCCCACTCTCACCCACCCTTTCTGCTAGAGACTAATCCCCCTCAACACAAGCCATTCTTCTGTCTGTTGCCATTATTTGTTGGTTACACTGTGTGCACAAATTAATTAGGGCTCGATTTAAGGGCTGACTCAGCTGGTTCACAGCTCAAATGAGTACAGCTGTTTTTCTGCATAAGGGTTTCAATTTTTTTTTCCTTTTGGTTCAGAAATATACTTTATGAGTGTGCAAATTAAATACGAGATTTTTGGCAAATGCAATCAGCTAAGAAAGCTGACAGTGTGGATCTGCTTAGCCCATCTGCCCTGGAGGAACCATCTCAGTCCCTTGCAGAGCTGTAGGGTTAGACTACCAAGTTTTCAGTGTCAAAGGGTGGCTTCTATATCTCAGACATATTGACATGCTGATCCTGGGAGGTCCACTACCCTAAAAAAACCAGAAACATCTGGAATCACATGGGTAGCTTGTTTGCTGAGTTCAGCAATGAGGATCCCTGTAGCTACAGCACTACCCCACTGTTAGGGGACCTAGAAAGCACTTAACAATTAGTCTATACTATAGGATTACAAGTGCATTTGATATTTTATGTGTATTATGAGCCCTCAGATTTTACACAAAAATATTCTTGGGGTATAGTTTACACTGAAATACATCCTCAGGGAGATAAACATCACAATGTTCTAATTTAATTTAGTTTAGTGAATATTCCTCAAATGAAAGAATATTTTACTTAGGTAACCGTGCTATGCTTATACATTCACATATGCTTGAATTTTAAAATTCTGAGTTATAATTCAACACTAGAGTAAAAAACAACTCAAGTGTTTGGAAAAAAATATATGTTCTGTATATATTAACAAGTAGTTAATATTCTCTGGTGCTGAGTTCAACTAGACAGATTTGTTCTTTAATCACAAAACTGGAGTGTTTTATTTGTTCTCACTGAAATCCAATGAAAGTGCTGCTATTAATTTCTATGAGTGCCCATAAAATGTTAGGATATATCTTTAAACTAAATTGTTCAATACTTTAGGCTTAGTTTCACTACTACAGAGTGTTAAACATGATAAGCAATATATAAATGCTGGTATATTTATCTGATCATTGAACGAAAGTTACCCTCATTGACTTCATTGAGTTTCTTATTCTCCGTAATTAATGGAGGTCTAATTTTATTGGCATATGTCATTATTTTAGGGTCTAACTGTGCAAATATCATCAAGTTAAGTATGGTTGTAAGCCTTGGGGTCTCAGGAAATTTTTACAAGCTGGATCAATTATATTATAGATTACAGATATAGATATATATTATAGAGAAGGTAGATAGATGGAGAGAGCAAGGAGGAGAGAGAGAGAGAGAAAGAAAGAAAGAAAGAGAAGATGTATCTTTTACAAGATTTGTAAACTCACTGGAGCAAGCAGTGTCTTTAGTCTTTGACTAAACATACACATCATTCACCATGGACTTCTAGATGGTTTTGACCCCTCCACACTACCACAAACTAAATAATAGCAAAGGCAACTTGTCATTTGGAATCAGAGGACTCATTTGCAATTAAACAGCTGCTGACATGCATTATTGGACAGGGTTAATCAGTTCCTTCCCAGGACAAGCCTAGTGAAAGAAAGTTTAGTTGTAAACTTAATAAAGCAAAAGTCTTCAATTTTTTCCTATTTTAACCAACAAATAAATATATATTTTTTATGATCTGTCCTCTTTTTTGCTGAATAGCTACTGCCTTGCTTTCAATCTAGATGTGAACTACTACTTTGAAGTCAGAATACAAATATTACACAAATTATATGTTTGAAGCAGTCATAGAATAGACATGGAATTATCAGCCATACAATAAGTAAGCATTTGAGAAAAAGTCTCTGCATATTGACCATGTTATTTAAATCAACAGAGTGAAAACAAGAGATAAAAATGGTACAATTCAGAAAAGAAAGTAGTTTCATAATTTTCTAGGGCAAACAAATTTAAATTCAGCAGTGCTAACAAAAGAAAGACAGACAAATATTTATGTGAGCACAGTGTCACCCAGCCCAGGCCCAACACTTACATGCATGAATAACTTTACACACTTTAATAGTAAGATTCTCTTGAAAGACATTCCTCAGGTAGGAAAAATCCTGTATTTGCTGTCTGTTCTTATATAATTCTTATGCCTCAGTAAGAAACCTTTCCAGTCTAACAAAAATATTTTGCAATCCAAAATAAATGATTTTTTTTAATACAGCAAAATTTACATTTACCTGTAGACTTTGCTATTAATAGCGATGAACTGCAGGCCATACCTCACTGACAGCTTTCTGGTTACCAATGAAACTGCTTTCTAGATTGACAGGTGGCTGATTAAAAAAAAATCTTATTTTGAAGGTTTTTATCATGAAAAACCCTCTCAAATGGCCCAGTGCATTGTGATTTCTTTGGTTCTTTTTCTTCTGAGCTGTTCAATTAGTTGGAAATTTCTCTCTGATGGACTGAAGCAGCTTGAGTGAACGCCTGAGCGCACAACCAATTAGGCTCATTTGAAGTTGCAGAATTGCCTTCTTTGGTGTTAAAACCCCATGTCAAACACTGGGTCTAAGATCATTTGTACTACAAAATGAGATTGACAGAGCAGCTGCAACAGGGGGCATGCCTGCTGGACGACTTAATTGTAGAGACTGAAGGGCCATCATGAACTGGCTGTGGAGATTGTATCACCACTGCTGCATTACAAATGCTCTTTATTAACAGTGATCTGTAATCAATGAGCTCAGGCTTTTTGCCAGGGCTCCAAAATCAGATAGGCAGCTCTTCTTGCAAGGCAGAGAAGGAGCTGCCCAGGCAGAGTGTTGTGCTGAGAAATGAAGCAGTGATGTGCTTACAGACCCCGACACATCACATTGTCAGGGTGGTGAATCTGTGGAAGGGGAAATAAGCATCCAATGACACACAGCTTTCCTCATTTAGTAGAATATGCATTAGCTGGGCTGAGCATGCAGCAATGTACCCACAATCGTGCTTATATTGGTGCATATGAAATATGGTTACTTCAACAAAGCAATATTTTATTAGTCCGAGAGACACACCAACTCACACTGGTCTGGATAAAAGGATTTTAATGGTGGTGTAGCAATCACATGCCTGTATCTTAATGATAATCCAGGGTTATCAATAACCCGTACTAAATCCAATATACTTATTTTCAGCAATTTAATGGAAAAAAACAGTATATTTGGATCTTCCAGGTAGAAAGACTTTTGCTTTAGTTAATTGGATAGTTTGCTTTTAAAAACAGTGATTTGCACTGACACTTCAAAGTCAAAAATTCTGTTTGTTTTTCCACTAGGAAATATCATATCCTTTTGGTCAGTTCCTGGAATTAAATAAATGTATGTACACAAGTGTTCAAAGATTTCTTTTATGATGTGACAGATATAAAAATTATGTCAACATCAATCTTAAATTCGGATAAATTCAACAATACCAAATGTCTTTAGCTAGTTAGCTGTTATTTTAAAAGGCATTTTAATTTTACCTCCCATTGAAAGAATCCCAGAGAAGGAAGAGAACAAACTTGTGTGAAGAATATGGGCGCCTCAAGTTTGTACTCCTCATTACCAGATCCACCCACGCCTGGCAGCGTAGCCTAGGATTTGAGCTCTTCACATGAGTAAGACTGATAGCATTCATTTTTAGGCTTCTTTTTTTTTTGTTGAATTAAGTTTTTTCACCATAAACCACAAAGTATGATCAGTTGTTCAGGTGTTTATTTCAGACTTTTTCTTTAACTAAAAAAGTCATTTTGTTATTACCAACAATTCCCATATGTTTATCAAGTGTGCTGAGATTAAACAGATTCACACTGTGTCATTCTCTATCAATTACAACATAAGCAGCAGGCAGTTGAAATCAAATGGTTTCAGGAAAAACATCTGAAGTAAATACCTGCACGTGTAACCATGCTTTAAATTATCTTTAAGAACTCTCTTTTACCATGATATATACAGGAAGCATAAAAATAAACTTGACATACTTTAGGCTGCAGACTGCCTCACTCTTACCTCGTGCTCCCTGTATGACTCACTCCATCTGCTGTCTCTTTCCTTACACTTAGGGAGTGAGGGTGGGAATTGAATTTCTGTTTTCTATCTGTACAGTCTCTAGCTCAACACCATCATTGCACATGACTAGTGCTCCAGGAAGAAGAAGCAGGATCACTTACTGTTATTGTTGCTATAAATGACTGTAACAATACAAGTGTGCAGTGTTTAATGTTGGAAATAAAATGACATTGCATACCATTGTTTGTACAGCATATTTATTAATCTATTTTCAGGTCATGCATACATAGAGGTCGGGCAATGTTTCTGCTATGTCTACAGTCCTTGACGTTATGATAATGCAAGGTTCAGAAGTAGTTGGGTAGACAGGTAAAATGAGATGTAAGTATAATAAAGACACTATAGATCTATGCATGTGTGTGTGTGTGTATAAATCTGTGTATATATATAAAGCTATATTTAGCTTTATATTTGCGGGAGTTTTTTAAGTAAACAAATTTTTATTCAGTGTTTCATTTTTATTCATCAGTTACATTTGACAATCTGACTCATTGGTACTAGAATCTTTTTGTCAGAGCTCTTTCTAGCAAAAACAGATGCCTAAACTGATATGACCTAAGGAAATATCTAATCAATAAGCATATGATTGAGGAGGGGCAAACGGATACGTATTTGCTCATGATAAAGCATCTGCAAATGAATTAATACCCTGCCTAGTCAATAAAAATATTCAATGTCAGTTCTTCTTTTCACTCTCTTCATTTCCTTTCCTTCTTCATATTTACTTCCCCAACATGACTTGGAGTACTTCTTTAGATAAACTTATTGTTGGGCCCCTGAAAACTGCATGAACTATCTTACTGTTTCTCATTCTGTTCTTACATCTCATTGTCTCTCTCTTATTCTTGTTTTGGTCACTATTTCTTTGGATAATTTAATCCTGACAAAGATCTGAAATACATGATGGTCTGATTATAGGAGGGATTAGGTCATTCAACTCATTATTCTGCAAATTTACAAGCTCATAGCAGTCTATGAATACTTTCTCCAGAAAAATTTCAGTTTTCTTTCCCAATGGAATGGGAAAATAAAGCTGACAGGGCTGTGTGTTTCAAATCTCAAAACAGGGAGCATTCACAATGATAAAATGCAGACCACCGCCTTCTTGAATACATGAATGCCTTACTTCTTGAAGAATGATCAGATGATAAGGAAATATTATGTTCCTTTTATTTCCTAGAGATAGTTTCAGTACACCAAAATTCATTGCTGCATTTTGTAATTAGGAATATGAATTCAGCCAACATAAAAACAACATAAAAATTATTTCCTTGTCCATTTTTGTTGAAGTTTCACCAACTTCCCCTTCTCCCCTGATCTCTATGTAATCATGAACTGATTACAAATCACACTGTCATTTTGTTGAACAATGGGATCTTTAACACATACATAGCACACCAAAATCAGAATACACATAACAAATCATTTTTTAGAAAGTCATAAAGTAAATAGTATGTGATAAAATGAAAGCAACAAAATAGACATAATTAATCACTTCTGAGTCTGAAAATAGTGATTTTTAATATAGTGTATTTTTATTTAAACAAGCTATTATAAAGAACCACAAAAGCTAAAATACTGAATAAGAAAGAATTATACAATCACCACACTTAGTAAAGACTTTGTGTACCAGCATAGTTAATAGCAATATTTTATACTTCCTGTAGTAGAAATGTCAATGGTGACTCTTCAGTCTTTTGTTAAAGCTGTGGTCATTGCCCCCAACAGATCACAGTCTCTGAAATAAGTTCTGCTATTAAAACTCTGCTCCTTCCTTTTAAAATATGCTCTTTACAGGAGATAACAGCTGCATTCTCTGCAATCTGAAGTAAATAGGGAAAACCTGTCACTGTAGAAATATTCTTTAAGAAATATTTTGCTTCTTTAAATCTGTGCAAATTCTTCAATGATTATTGTCTTTAAATACTGTCACAGATATAAAAAGAATTATGGCTGATGCTTCCAAATTTTCACGCTCGTTTGCATGCTATGCTTCTTTGCATGAAGAAATCAAATTGCTCACATCTGTGAAAATACCATATACTATTCTTCTCTGGATTTCCATTCAAGAAAGTCAAAGCTCTTTCTTCAAGACGTTTTTTAAAAAGAAGGAAAATCAAAGCACAAAACACAAAGTATCAAATATTGAATTTATTAATTAATAATAGACGATTTTAAGATAATAGGCTATCAAAAAGAAGTTTTGTCAACTACTTGAAGGAGAAAACATTGTCACTGATGTTCTCAAGAATTGCACGTAGAAAATCTTTCAGAACGTAAAACAATCAACAACATTAGGTTGATATGGGACTTGTGAGAAGAGGATTTTTATTTATGCAGCAGCCATGGCAGTTTGTACCATCCTCTACTGATTCTGTTAGGAGAGCACTGAAGGCAATTGTGCTTGTGTTTAATTCCATCTTTCAAGGAACAAGAGTAAAAATACTTGTGCAATCTTCAAATCAAACTCTGAAAAGTTTATTGCATATTTCATCACTACCATTTTATGCTAACGTTAGCATGTGAGGAAAATCCCAAATAAAAGTATTTTTATTTTAAAGTAACATATTAAAACTCTAAACATGCAATGTAAAGTTAATAGAATATTCCTCTTCTAGTTATGTAGCAAGGCTCTTTTTTCCTCTCCCAGCAAAATAAGCAACAAAAAAAGCTGACAGATTCAGATGTTAATTGATATGTAGCAATGAATTCAAATCGAGAATTGAGCAATCTATTCAAGTAACCTGGGATGTTTAGAGAGCCACTAGTCCAAGTCACCCTACTTGCTTTTAAGGTGGATAGAAGAATAATTTCACAAAACAGCTCATGTTACTTATCTTAATACACTCAGTTTAAAATGAAAGGAATTGCATATTTCTTTAATTGACTATTAATGATCTCTAGGGAGACTAATGTGAATTTAAACAACTAACTTTTAACTACCAAATCAGGAAAGATGTTCCAAACTGCCCATTTACCAGCAAGACGGAAAATCAGCTATCATTTCAAAGACCTTGAAATTTTCTGTCCTTTTAGTTTGGCTCCAATCATTCTAAATCGAGTCTCCTTGATTTTCAGGTTATTTAACATGATCACTTTTTTTTTTGTTTCTGACTCTTGCACTTTATAGTCAATGGAAGATGATAAGTATATTGACCAAAGTCATTTAGTTCTTTATACTAATCTTTTTAAATACCAACCTTAGATAGGGTGATATAAAGCCTTCTAGGAGCAACTACATATGGAAATTTCATAACTCATTTGTACTTGTTATTAAACATCAAAATGATTATAAATGGCGGCATAAATCTCATCTGTTATGAGTATCTTTTTCTGACGTTATAAGCCTTAAGGCTCTTAAGCCTTGATAATCCAAAATAATGGTATTCATCTATATAAGCCTCTTTTGTAACTTGAAAGAAATAAAAAAGTGTGACTAATGAGCTTGAATCTTACTACTCTTGTCTTACTTTATCATTTTTCTTTTTTTCCTACATATGCACACTCTTAGAGTGTAAAATTAGACTATGATCTCCACATGTAAACTGAGACCATACTTCTATCTTTCCTATAGGGCAATTAGTACATATCAGATACTTGCTCTTTTTTAAGATGCATCCTCCCAGATATCCATGGCTAGGGATACAGATTTTAGTCTGAAAGAGAAAGACTTTCATATAACTAACTTTCATCTGAAAGATGAAGACTCATATTTCATGGGACTGCTGAGGAATGATCCATGGGATGCCTTCTTAAATCCTATCAGTGCTCAATCTGGCAATGGAAATACATTGTATCTTCTAAAGGGACATTTCTTCTAAAGACATTTCTTCTCCCCATAAATCTTTAATGGTTTTCCCTCCCTGCTAAGAAAAAGGGAATTCATTCTACTAAAGTAAGAAAAAAAATAAAGTGACAGCCTCATCTTACACCTTTCTTCTAATTAATTTCCAGCACAATCACTTGTTAAGTTTTACTCATGTTAGTCATCCACAAAATGCTCGGTGATTATAAGCAATGCTTTGTTTCTTTACAAGCAATATGAGCAATACACCTAAAATAAATAGATTTGACAACTCACACAGCCTTTCTAAGCAACTCAAATTTGATACACAACCATGATCTACTATATCATTTAAAATATAGCCTAAATGCTTCCAAGGAAATTACAGCTGCTTTATCCAAGATGAAATCAAACAATAGTCAGACAAATCAAAAACCTATATTGCAATATCATCTAGACACTTCAAAACTCAGAGATTCTTACAGCCTGGTAAATGAAACACTTCACTAACTATTAAAGTACTGCAGAAAATTCTATCAAATATTCCACACAATAAAAAATCAGTTTGTAATTATATCTTATTCACTTTTTCTTCATTTTTCTCAATTTATTTGCTATTAGAATTGGGAAGAATCTAATGTTGTATACATCCTCAGTCCATTACTTCTGTGCTAGCTTGAGTTTCATAATTTAACTCAATTCCAGTAGGGCAAAGCACAGCAATACATTTCATAAAACAGTAAACTATGCAAACATGACATTGAAGTTATAATGCAGTATTCATATGCATGCTGAGTAGTCATTTTTATAACAGCATTTTCACCAGAGACACTTAACAAAAAGCAGATTTTTGTATCTGATATCAAACTAGTACCAATAATTAATTCATTCTAATGCTATTTTTTGCTATCAAGAGCTAGTGCTTAGTTGTGTTTAAAAATGCAGCAAACACATTTGATTTGAATTAACGAGCCATACTAAGCCTCAGCTAAAAGCAAAAAGTGGATAACTGATATGTAAGGGGTGATAGAGGGACACTTTGTAGAAACTTCAGGAGGCCACTGTTTTCGAAGAGAAGGAGTAATGTCCACATTATGAAATACAGAACATAGGCACCTATAAAAGTGATTTCTTAACTTTATTGTCTATGAATTATTTAGAGCTAACAATGTCTTTGTCTACAAATACAGAAGTTCCCTGCTTCTGCTCTCTGATTCAGACATAGAGGCTGATCCAGACTGAACCCAGTAGAAAATGCCTAGACCAGAAATGTTGGGACTGAAGGTTTTTTTCTTTCTCTCACTCTTAAATTCAATTCTTATGTTTATTAATAGAGAAGCAAGATTTTAGAAAGCATCTGAATGAGGACAAGCTGATAGGTTAGTAAATAAAAGTGGTAAAAATGATACAGGTCTAGCAGGATCCTCATCAAAATATACAGAGAAATACATGATACGGCTGCTACAAGTGACAGAACTGAGATTAGTTGATGCTGGTATTGCACATTTTCAATCAAGAGCTTTTATTCAAAAAGGCTTTCACTTCAGTGAGCTTTGGATGAAAGCTTTATTGCAGAAGATTTCTGGGAACATCTGCTGCCAGATACAATTTTGGATTCCACAAGCAGATGATCATCCAAACATGAGCCAGAGTATTTTATCTGAGAAAGACTCTATATTAGTGCAGATGCCCCATGTCTGCATCACATTCTTTGGGCTAGACAAATAACAGAAAACTGGTTTTGGTCAGCCCTAGACAGTGAAAATCGTTTTTTCAGAACCTGAATCTGGACAGATCTTTACCATATCATTTTCCAGATATTTAATTATGAAAACTCTTTAAAAATGTTATTAAATTGGGGAGTCTTCTTCTTTGGAGATCTTTAAAACCAGGGATGCAGCCCTGTGTCATGTGCTCTAGGTGACCCTGCGTGAGCAGGGGTGTTGGACTAGATGACCTCTGAGGTCCCTTCCAACCTTAAGCATTCTATGATTCTAAATCATCTTGATTCTACTTTCTTTTCCTATATAGAGCTATCATTCAAGTTTTTTAAAAAAATTATCAATCCAATCATCCTTGTTAATTTTTTCTGAAATCAAAGTTATGGTCATTTCTTGCCAGTCTGTTGCACAGTACATCTTCATATTTCCACCTTTGTACTATAAACACCTGCTCCCTTACATATTTCCTGCTTAAGATTTACTTGCTCTGTGATCCAGTTATTCCTTTTTTGGAACTTTTCATTGTTACTGTTTTCTCACGTAAGTTATCTCTGTGTTCATTTAGAAATGTACTATCTTTTACTGATGCTTGTTGTTTCCTAGATCTGCCCTAAGTATGCTTTAATGGACTGAGTTCATCAAGAAGATTGGGAGTTCTGGGTGTTACCACATGTGTTAGTCAGCACCTAGTATGTAGTTGATTTTTGTCCATGGGGCATTTCTTTTCATTTATGCTTTTGACAATCCTTTGATGAGTTTTGACCAATAAAATGGACCAAAGATTTCTCGGTATAACAATTCCAAGTCTGCTACGAGTTGAACAGTCAATGAAAATACCCCCTTTTTATCACATTTTTGTTGAATTAAAAAAAAGAAACACTCTTTTCACTTACTTCTCAGTAAACATTATAATCAAAATAAGAAGTACTATATAAAATTTCTGATAAAGATTTCTCATGTCTATATCTCAAGAAGACAGATTTTTTTAGAAACTTGGCAGTGTTATTATTTGGAGGGCATAGATATAAAACTAATCTATTTCTATATCCAAACAAAGGCAAATTTATTAGAAGATAAGACTGTACATTTACTGCCTGTGTAGGCAAAGAGCAAAAAAAGAAAAGCATAAGCAAGTAATTATATAATGTTCTGATTTGACATGCAAGTAAGTATAAACTGAGTTGAGCCTCCTAATCATGTTCACACTGATTCAAATGAAAATGCATGTTTCTTATTACAACGATTTTACCGCAGATTTAGTGGAATTTCTCTCCAGCTAAGAGTGATTATTAGTCACAGAAGTACTGTAATGCTGTGACCCTTTCAAACTTCTGCTATGAAAAAAATGCCGTTGTATTTCTACTGTTCAAACTGTTGCAATTTGATCCAAATAATTTGACAAATATTTTCCAATTATCTTGCAACAGAATGTCTATAGGAGAATTAGTGTTTTCTAATTTTCGTTTTCAAAGTTACAACAAATAATGAGTTGTCCATTGGTTGGGCTATGCAGCTGGTGTTTTAGAAACATTCTTGCTCACAGACTTGACAGGATTGTTCACAATAATATTCAATGAGACAAAACAGGTAAGGAAAAATTGTTTGAAAAGTGAATGATCTTTTTAACCTTTTATAACAGTCATACCAATATAATGCTGATATTTTCTTGAACATATATTGCATAAGAAAGATATTCCTGACATTGCCTTTAGAGGGAATTTTGAAGGACTTCCTATTCCCTTACATTTAAATTAATCTTGTGATTTTGGTGTGTCTGGAATCTTATGCCTTTCTACAGAAACAAAGTCTTAGAGAAAACCTATTTTAGCAGACTTAAACATGATTTTCACAATTTATTTCCTATCAATTTTTGTACTAAATTTCAAGTGCAAATACATCATGGGCAGCCTATGATATTTTACAACCTATTTGTGAAAACTAGTGGGGCAGATTTTTACAAAATATGCTAATAAATTTGCCCAAATGGTCTTCCAGACATTCACAATCAAGTATAACATGCAGAAGAAACAAAGGAAACATTTTCATTAATGGCAAGAAATGATCCTAATTTTTCCTACTACCTCTTCCTATTCTTACTGCTTGAAAACAGATCACTGCATAGTTAGATCTGTCAGAGCACAAAAATGTTTTACTTAAAAGGTTTTGCTTAATTAAAACTGCTCTGCCAACTTCCCAGTTAAAGTGGAGAAAGACAGATTCTAATCAAAGAGTAATTTTCATCATCTTTGCCTATTTCAGACTCATCATGGATTGTACAATTTCTAAGAATGAGTAGAGACAGATGTGTATTAAATACAAAGCATTATTTTTGCCAAGTGAGTATTCAGTCATGACTGTTACTAGTAGCAAGTAGTAGCAAGTGGGTTGGTCACCGTTGCTCAAATGTTATTATATTGCTTAGCATATGTTAGAAACCAAACAAATGAATCAGCAAAAGAATTGCTGTCAAGATTTCCCACAGTGTATCCCTATTTTTCAAGTGAGAAGAGACCTTTTTGTAGCCTTATGTAATCCTGTTAATTGAGCTAACTATACTCAGCACAACGTTGAAATGTGAAGTAGACTTGTGCTCTGAAATTAATAAATGCATTAATACTGTAACAGCTCTAGGGCTATTAATACAGCTTCAGCTTTTTCAAGGCTTAGCAATTAGTAATATTTAATTCCTTGGACATAGTAAAGTCTTCTTTTTCTTTCTTTTTCTTTTCCTCCTTCTTTCTTTTTTTTTTTTTTTTTTTTGTCCCTTTTGTTTTTTGCTACAAAGAGACCTTTGGGGATTTGGTCAACTGTCAAGTCAAAAGAAATACTAAATGTGAGAAGCACTTTAGACATACATTAGCTAGATAGATTAGAAAACTTGAAAGCTCCTTTCCTCACTGTAGGATAATCAAGGAACTTGGTTGGCCTCCAATTCAAGATATTTATTAGACTTGCTGCAAGCTGCAAAGAGATAAAAAATATCCCATAGCATTGAGGAATACAGAACCAGAATAGCCAAGTCTGAAGAAAAAATACATTTGTGAATAGAGAAGTCAGGAGCTATCCATCACTAATGCAGAGCCACAGGATCCTAAGAGGTTGAATCGATCTACCTTAATATTTATAGTCAGATCTTGCTTCTGAAAACACTCCTCTGTGGCATGACAGTTGAGATAACAGAATGAGCGACTTTTCCTTTTTCCAAAGGTGTGACTTGCAAAACCCTAGAAATACCCCTAAAAACGTAGGCAGAGGTTCTTTAAACCATGAAAAATATTTTAAAATCACTTAGTTAATATATGCTGGACTATTTTCTAAGGTTGAATTCTTCATGAAAAGCATCCACATACTCATTATTGTTTCAGCCCTTCCTTTGAACATTTGAGAATAAGATGCTGAAAGGACTGGAAATTACTCAGCCATTAGCCAAAGACAGGACCATAAGACCATGACCTTGAAAGAGAAGTTACTTCTAGTTTTTGATTTTCTTATTTGTTATTTTTCTGCCTGCTCTTTGATGAACTTTATTTTCTATTTCACTACTTATGCAATGCCTAAAATATCTTTTAAGCCTGAAGCCATGATTTAAGAAATGTCTTTACCTAGTTCTAGATTAAATTTTATATACTATAATGAAAGATGTATGTATAATTTTAGGTTCGCCAAAGTCAGTATCCTCATATGGATACTTAGATTTGAGCACCTGAGGAACCAGGACTGCAATCTACAGTCTGCAGACTGCACTCCTGGATGTACCTGCTCTAGTGCCTAGACATAAGGCTCTGCTGAAAAAATATCTTTGGCTTACGAGGAAGAACTGAACTCAGTCCAAGTGTTGTAGTACTTGGTCTACGTTATGTTTAATTTTGGATTTCATGTTAGACAGTCAAGATGTTTTGCAGTATCTGCATAATGACTTTCCATAGTTTCTCAGTGGATATTTTCTGCTTTTAAGCTTTCACTGAATTACATAGTTGTTGCCGAATGGGGATCGGCAAGCCTCATTCACTAGCTGGACTGACCTGGGGCTCTACTCGCCCCAGGGCCATAGAGCACAGACCCCAATATGAAGATGCAGTAAAATGGCGTTTATTGCGTTGTTTGATTTGTATATATACTCCCAGTACGGTGGAGAGATTCACCTACTGCCCAATTAGTCAGCATGGGGTTATCTGTAAGGTGATTAATTATGCCCCTAGCTTCCCATGACATCACGAGATCTTCCAAACGGCATTCCCTATGCTCTATGCCCAATGCTGTACTACATCATCTACTTTAGCTAAGCTCTCTTCTCTATCAAGCCCCAAAAGCATGATAAATTCCCACACATAGTTTCAAGTTTTGCAGACACTTGTAAGTGAATAGAGCAGCTAATCATTTTGTTCTAAGGAAGAAAACCATGTATCTTTTTCTTATTTTTTCTAGAGTGCAGTAGCTATCATAGATGATAAGGACTCACAACTGTAGAGTAGTTAAACCAGGGTTAGTCACTGTAAATGAAGTAAAACCCCTTAAATTCCTTTGAGGAATTTAAGTTCACATTTAAACCGCAGTCACAATCTTCTGTTAACTAATACTTATGCTGTAGATTTTCCATCCTATTCATCACAAATTCTTGCAGTAGTGGGAAAGGTGGAGGGGGAGAAAAAGGACTTCAGCTCTGTCATAAATTGCCAAGGAATGACTGACAAATACCAATGCAGAACCTTGCACAGTGCTGTGCTGAAGATGGCATATTGCCAGACAGGATTCAGATACACGTGGTACTATCTCTAAATATATTTTAAGGAAATGATATGTTTATTCTAAAGTCATAGGGGAAAGTGTAGAGAATGAAAACAGAATTCATGCATCTGAAGTTGTAAAACATCACAAAAGCTATTTTCTTGATGGTCTTTTCCTTTTTGGTAAGCAAATAAGGAAAAGAAAAAAAAAGAAAATTTAATGGCAAACACCATGCAAAATAAAAGAAATGCAAATAATTGATGAATTTTAAATAAATAAATAGTGCAATTAATTTAGATTGTTCCAAATGTGTTGTGAATTTAATGTTCCTTCTGCAAGATTCAATAATATTTTGTATGTAATGTATTTCATTTGCAGAGCAATTTATATTTCTAAGGAGTCATTTTTCTTAAAGAAAACAAAGTACTTTTCAAACCAGTTGCACGCATCTAATTCATTATGTATGTCATATATTCATTTAATAATGTCTCCTTAAATGCAGTCATCTATCTTATTTATAAACACAGCCTTCTGGTCATTTTTTGGTATTTGACATATAGCTACAACTAATCTGTATGAAACTTTAATTATAATTTTTCAAAGTTGATGACAATTTTTCTTAATATCCAAAAGAAGAAGATGATCATACTTGAACATGGGCATGAATATATGGAATGGGTGTGTGTACTTTGTGATAATTTACCTATTTGACTTGACTAACATAAAATCTGAGTACAGGAGAGAACACTTCAAGAATTCAAGAAGAAACCATATGTAGCTCTGCGCACTGCTCTCCCAAGATGCATATAGTATGGCATATGAGATATACAGCTCAGTTACATGCTGTAAAAAAACTCTTGCATTTCATGTATATATACTTTCATGAAAATATTCATCTTGCTTTTGCCTAGAATTTAATATCAAACTAAAAAAACCAAATAAATAAAACTGAATTTCCTTTTCATTTTTGGAAGACAAATGCCATTTATCCCAATCAACTTTACTTATGCTGATAGCATATAAAAATTAATTAATGACAAAAAATCAGGAACTTTTTTCAAGGTTCAAAAAAATACAAAAAGGAAGCATTCAAGTAACAATCCCTTTCATCTCTTGAAGCTTACTGATCACAGACAGAAGGGAAAAATATGGAACATATTCCAGATTTCCTACTTGATTCTGTTATTCCAGTGCCAAGAGGAAAATAAATAAAATATTATGTAAAATATTATACATTATGAGCCAAGTATTCTTTAGGCAGGGGAGTGGAAGAAAGATAGCCAGAAGAAAATACTTTCTATAGGGGTAATACTATTAACTTCCTTTCAAAAACCCTTTGGAATAAAGAAATGACAAGCATCTTTTAATCAAGAGAAAAAAAAAGACAACTCAGCATTCTTACAAAAGTGAATATTCACCATTAATTGGAAACATCAAAAAAAGTTAATTTTGGGAAAAATTGAAATAATTAAAAAACTGACTTTTAGAGGTGGTGGAAGTGAAGTCCTAATTGCTAACCAGACTGTTTAGTGTTCTCTTCATATATGCCATTTCAAAAACTATAAAAATATGGCTCTTGGAATTATGTAGTCAGACACTTGTTCTCACTGGAGTTCAAAATAATTCAAGCATATGTCTCTTGATGGCAACTTTAGCTGTGCCCCTGCTGTCCTACTAGTTTCCTGTTCTCAGGAAACTCAGACATCAGACAAGGATATATAGCTACCGCTGGGAAGTCAGCAGATAGAGCAATTTGCAACTTAGTATTCACTTTATCAGTATAGTTGTTTGAGACTTTCATTATTTTGTATGGAAACTGCATCTCATGAAAACTTGAAGTAGGTCCACTTTACTTGTGAAAACCTTCAGGTATGAGACCAAAATATAAAGAAAATAAAGAGTGTGTATTGAGTGAACTCTTTCACTGCTGGACATGGTTTAATGTGGTAGAAATCAAAGAAGCTACATATAATAACTGGCCAAAGATATAGTCTAAGAAGATGATGTGGTTTTAAAACTTACCTTAATAGTATGGCTATCATTTTGATGAGCTCATACAGCAGAAACAACTTTACAGTTTTACTTGTGGAGGAAAACATAGGCGACCAGCACTGTAATATCATTCATAGAGATGATCAAGAAGTGCATAATAGTCTTCAGGAGCAGAAAGGACGGTAGACAGATACATTAAAACTTAGTACTGGGTAAGTGTTTTTGAAGAAGCATTGGACATCATACTATAGAAATTAGTTACAAAATTTCAGACAGGCATAATCTTGTCAACAGAAGAGACAAGAAAGAACATTTTAGATACTAAGGTATATAGGGATTACCTGGATCTGACAGGAGAAGTGGCAGAATAAAAAGTTGACAACACTTCAAAGCAAATTAGAAGGAGTTAAAATTCAGAGAAGTAAATACCACTTTTACAACTCCAACAAGAGAAAGTGACAAAAAAATCAACCTTTTTTTGGTCATTACTTCCAGTCAGAACAGAGATGTGCAGGTGCATCAGACTTTGAAACTGAGGTATGGTTTAAACAACATATACTGTTCATATTGTTGAACATAATATTGTTCAACACATGCCTATCGTAACAAGCTACTGAAGAATTTAAGACAACGTAGGAGTCAAAGCTTTAATACACATCTTGATAAATCATTTTAATCACGGCAAGCAAAATCCACTCTTCCTATGGATGATCAAATTCTTGGGATATTTTTACTGTGTGTATTAGAATGAACAACACAGAAGAATCACAGTAGCATAGTGATATCCATTACATAACAGAGCCAAGCATAATACAAAAGGCAATGCAAGAGCCTTCCAAGTATCTCTGCCAATGTCTCTGATGTCAAGCAGAACGTGCCAAACTGCAAGGACATTCTGCGAAGCAGAAAATCCATTGGCATCTAATATAAAATTAGGTCAGCAAATATATTCTCACTTGTTGACAAACAATGAGCCATGTCTTTTGAGTCTGATCTCTTGAAACTGAAGTCTAGAGAATATATGACATAGTTTTTACCCAAACTAATCCAGAAAGCATATCCTTAAACATATTTTTATTTATTTCAATTTATATTCAAGCAAATATAGTAGAGACAGACATTACTCTTCTGCACCATTTGGTTCCCAAATCAACAGAAGACATTTTATTCATGTTACCATTATTTAAGTTTGTTTGATGACAGATACCACCATATTACCCAACAATTAGTCCAGCAGAGAGTTTCTACTCAGGCTGTTAACCCATTCTGTAAAAATACCCCCATCATTGCTGTGATCTATTGAGTACCTATAAGAAATACAAAAAAAAACAAATTAGAAAGAAGGAAGACTGACATTAGTTAAGCTCATTTTGCAGTGTATCATCTCAGCTGTTGATTTTTTCAAGGTGCCTCCTGAGTGAAAATATTTTAAAAACATTATTCTCTAACATTCTACAATCACATTTCTGAATATATTCTATCCAAAACAAATGATAAAATCTTTCACTAAAACTGAGGAACTGGAAAGACTAATCAGTTAGTAGAAGTATTAGCCTCCATTTGTTGAACTTCAAAAAATTGCATTATAATTCAGCATGTGAAAAGTGTATGCACCTGAAAGCAAATACTCTGAAAAAGAAAGCTCATATATAGAAAATTAACAGTAAAATTTCTGTTATGTATTTCCCACTGAAATTACAGCAGTAGGGTAACTGAGTTTTTTTTTTCAACTAATCAGTATCTTTTATTTTAACCATAAGAAATGGCATGTCACATAGCAGATAATAATTTAAAATAGGGGAAAATCAGATATTTAAAATGATATAGACAGCACAAATATCTGTTTTACAAGAAGGTTTTTTGTTTGTTTTAACCTTGTTTTTCATTAGTTTCATTCTCATCTTCTGTTAGGCTTCAAATCAAAAAGGCCAGAAGAGCCTGAGTCACTGAAGAGCCAATAGCTCATGCTGGCTCCTTGCTCCTCGACTTCATGAAGAAATTTGAGAGAACTTTGGTGCCAGCTTTGCTCAAATGATGGAAAGACTGACAGCAGATCCTTTCCCTTGTAAAAACCCTCAGCCAGCATGAAGCCTACTTAGTACAATAAACAACACAGTGTGAACTATTTTTGCAGGTGAAATATCCTGCTGGTGGCCCACCCATAAATCAAGGACACTGGCTAACAGTAAGGGAAACAGCCAGGGCTAAAAGAAGGGGAAATGAAGTGTTGCACATAACCCCCTACTGATCGAAGGTCACAGACCCGTTGAGACTGACAATTTATTATAATTTATTAGTGTTGCATTTCTTCTTTAAGCCAGCAGGAGCATCAGAATCCAAGCATAATAACACAAAAAAATCTAAGGAAGAAAAATCTTTTCCAGGATGTGCAGTTAGAGTATGAAGAAAACAGAAACAAAGTATAAGCAGCTGACAAGGTAATTTGCTTCAGACTAAGGTCAAATTGAAATGATAGGTGAAAAACAGTATTTGTAAACATTACCATAAAATATGACAGAAATATGCCGGAGATTATTAGTCAAATAGTGATTAACAGAAAAATCCCAAATTACATCTCCCAGCAGTGCCAACCTGTTTTAAAGGATCTTCTGGAATTTTTATTGTAAACAGTAATTAAATCAACCTACCCTCTTGTTGCTATTAGGCAAGAGATTAACTCCATATGAGGTCAGCAGCAGCCACATTTTTGAAAGACTGTTTGGACTTGATGTTGAAGACGTTAAGGAAGATAGGTTCGGAGTCCAGAGAAGACTGAACTTATAGGATCATTTAGTGAAAGCTTTCAACTGAGGTAATTTCACATAGCTCCACAGAAACATTTCATCGTCCACATGAAGAAACAAGTCATAAACTACTGGACATAAATGTTGCTTCTGTAACAGATGTGACAGATAAGAGAAAAAAATACACAAACTTTTATAAATGAAAAACAATCAAAAAAAAAAACCCATCAAGTTCCTAATACAAGGAAAACTATTTTCCTGCCTTTCTTGCTTACTAGATACTGTAATAGCTAAAAAAACTACTTCACATGTGACACTTAAAATTTTGGGTCAGAAATGTATCGGTTTCTAGTTTTAACTGAGTGACTGCTACTATTAGACTGCTGCTATTAAGATGGATTCTGAGTAGTCACAGAACTGTTCAAAATAAAACAACAAAATATGTAAGTGAAAATTCACTAGCTTCACATGGCTGGATTGATAAATCTTAAAGCTTTCCTGGCAATGAAACATGAATATCAAAGTCATGTGTTGGGGAACATTTTTTTAATCAGTTACACCGTTTTAAAAATTCTTAAACCAGAACAATACATTACCCCTCAGGAAAAAGAATGATCAAAAGAACGAACCTCTCTGGCAGATATAAATCACCCCACTTAATGCATTACTGGAGAGGTCTTACATTAGGGTGATAAGGCTAGTTTAAAAATATAGTTTGACCATATGGTATGATATCTCATAATTTAGATACCAAGATGCCAGCTTAGTGTCTTTAACTGCAAATCCCAAACTATTTGTTCCCATTCCCAACAAGGTTCCAACTGCCACATTCTATATCTCTGCTCTCTCCTACCGAAATCTAGATCTGTATGAACTATTTCCCTGTTAAGTTCTTTCTTTTTTTGTGTGTTTTTTTTAATCAAGTGGCTACTTTATATCCTCTTCAGATCATCAGTTCTGAACTTGGAAATGTCATTTCTTACAGCATACAAGCAAAAGCAGGCTCCTTTAAGAACCAGGAACAGATGGCAAGTCCATCAACTAAGTTCAAACCAGAGGTCAAGAGAGGAAAAGGAAATTACCCCTAGTACTCATATGAGATTCTGCCCTCTTTCACTCTCTCCTCTGACTGCTGGTAGATTTAGCTCATCATTTCCCCAAGCAGCACCCAGCTTATCTGGTGACAGTGGGGAATCAATATATCCACCACATTTGACCTCGTAACCTTTAAGCCAATATCTTACAAATCACTCAGGAAAAACAGTTGTGATCACAGAGTTAGTAGGGAGGTCATCAAGTCTAAAGGCAGAATCAACTATACTTAAACCATTCCTGACAGATGTTTGTCTAATGTTTTCTTAAAAACTTCCAGCAATTGAGACTCCTTAACTCCCAGCAGAAATCTCTGCCACCGTGTAATTATCTTTACTGATAGAAAATCTTTTCTCATGTCTAACCTAAATCTTACAAGCTACATTTTAGCATGTTATTTCTTGTCCTGGAGATCAATGTCCTAAATAGTGCCCAAAGAATATTTTGTAAATGTCTCCTCTGCTGTAGTCTCTTACACACTTGAAGACTTACATCTACCCCTTGGTTTTTCTTTCCCTATACTTCACCATCTCAATTTCTTTCTTTAAAGATGTATTTTCCAGGTTTCAGATCAATCTTCTTGCTCTGCTTTGCCCTCTCTTCTACTGGTCTGCAACTTTCTGGAGGTATGGTGCCCCTAATTGGATGCAGTAGTGCTCCAGCTGCAGCCAGTGTTCAGGAGAGCAGCTGGATTACATATAATATTCATGTTTATACATTCTGATAGAGTGTTTGCTTTTTAAAAAATATTTTTGGCTGAAGTATAACCCTGACAATACATATTTAGTTTGGGGGTCTATTCTAGTTTCATGGCTCTTCTTGACTTTCCTGTTAAAGATTCATCTTAGTGGAACTTTATGAATTCAGAACAATCCCATCTATGAGAGAAAATGCTTGGCTGATTTGATAATTCATGTTAATTTTAATTAGCAGCTTGTTATCTTCCAGGTGTTTACAAGCAATGCATGTGATTGGAAAATGAAGTTATGCCAGCCCTTTAATAACTCAATAACTCAATTACTTGGGAACCACCTCACCAAGAAGGGCAGGCATGTATTTGCCAAAAGACTGGCCAATCTCATTAGGAGAGCTTTAAACTAAGCAAGAAGGGGTAAGAGGAGTGTCATATGGACTGGGGAATCAATCCCATAAAACCTAAGTCAATGGGCATTCAACAGACCTACAGTGGTTGGGAAGTATGGCTAGGACATGATTATAGAGGGTCCTCTCTCATGCCTCCTGGGAAAAGTTCAGGCTTGATTACCTCCCTAAAATGCTTATACACCAATGCATGAAGCATGGGGAATAAGCAAGATGAGCTGGAGATCTGTGTGCAGTCCCAGTACCACGATCTCATAGGAATCACAGAAACGTGATGGGATAGCTCTAAAGACTGGAGCACTGTCATGGAGGGCTATGTGCTCTTTGGGAAGGACAGGCTGAGAAGGCAAGGTGGTGGACTTGCTCTGTATGTGAAAGAGCAACTGGAATGCATGGAGCTCAGCCTAGGAGTGGATGATGAGCTGGTGGAGAGCTTGTGGGTAAGGATTAAAGGGCAGGCCAACATGGGAGACACTGTGGTGGG